>JAQIWH010007419.1:0-11490 GCA_034695005.1 Cryptops parisi
TTCTAGTGTATTATTTTGATTAAAAGTGATAATTTAGCAGCTGCAGTTGCAATTGTTTGCAGCTGCACCTGCAAAAAAATTTCTGATTTCGGTGTGACAAATATATAAACGTGCAAACATACATACAAACATACAAACCAAGCAAATTATTAGATTAATATATGTCGCTAATGGTTCAGAAAGTAGTTGAACTTCAATATAATCTCCACCATAAACAGCAGCTTGAGTTCGTTAAAAATAATGATGAATTACCATTAATCATGAATTAAGTATTTTTTATATAAAATGGGCTTATAATACCTGTCAATAGTGTTTCATACGTTTAAGTATAGTACTTACAAATAACGTTTTATAAGTACGTACAGTACTTGCATATAACGTTTTATCCGTAGGTACAGTACCTGCATATAAGCACATCCATATTTTAAAAACTATCAACTTTATACATTGCCTGTAGATCTACTTATACATATTAAAAATTATCGATTTTCCAATAACCATTAAAGTTCAAACAAAGGTTAAATCGCAAATAGAATTAAACCAAAATTTCAGTTCATGAACTTTTAAGTTTCCAGTTCAGTATTCCAAAGCTACAGGGTGTTTCTAAAAAGACTAGTCAAATTTTAACCGCAAATGCTACGTATCAAAACAAAGCAAAAATACAAATATTCATAATCATATAAAAAACATGTGTCCGGAAATGCATACTTATTTGCATATCTACAGCGATTTTGACAATAGGCCTATAAATATACATAATTTACATCTTCAGCTTGTGCTATCTCAGAAAAGAAGCGTTTCCGTGTTTATACGAGTTGTTTTCTTTGTTTTGATGAGTAGCATCTGTGTTAAAATTTGGCTAGACCTTTCAAGAGCCCCTGTGTACTCTCACCTGTATACGAAGTAACCTATAATAACAATAGCATTTACCGTGACGCAACTATGACACCCACACCTATTGCAATTTATCATTTAGTATAAATTCAATGACATATCAAATACTTCACCAAATACATCTTTATATCAAAACTTTCATTTCAACTTTCTTTTCAGTTTAAGTTTCCCAAAAATTCTGTTCCCGCGCAGTTTATACGTTTGTCTTAATAATATTAAACGACAAAGAAGTACATTGAAAAATGCTTTTTAAGCATACTATTTGTATTCTGTCATATACAGATATAACATACTGAATCTACAGACATAATGCAAAAAACATCATTTTTGATTTCTGCATGTTTTGATTTATGCTAATTAAAATTTAAAGTGATTCTATATTCAATTTATGCATGTTGAGTACTTAATTTTTTTATTTCTGCACATTTTGAGTTATGCAATTTTAATTTATACAATTTTAATTTATACAAATTTCGATTTGGGTGAATGTAAATTTATGCGATCGTTGCGTAATTCGATATTTGATTTTTACGAGTTAACAATTTTCGATTTATTTATTTATATATGCCATTTTTTTTAACTTTAGACATAATATGTCGTTTTTATTTATGCGAAAGACTGATGTAGTTCTTGTTTTATACGGTTTTTTTGATACATTATATTGTTTGGTACATTTTTTGGTACATTTGGACTATACAATATATTCTTACAAACGACTGTATGACAGCGGCATACGTTCAATTTCTTTGCTCACTCACTCGCTCACAAACTCACGAAGCTAATTTAAAAAGTATAAAAACTAAAATAAAGTATAAAAAATAATTAGTGATATTCACGTCGTTATGCGCGGAAGAAATGCTTAATTTTGAAAAACAAACGCTTCACTGCAGTACAATGTTGTGTCATTGGAAAGCAACTTTCGTGCGGTCAATCAAGTGTAATGCCGTGAAGCTCACCAATGCTAGCGCTGGCAAACCTAGGCAAACTAGCGCACACTTTGCATGATTTTAAATTCCATACATTTCAACGTTGGGTCACTTTCACACCACTGCCAAAAACTGTATTATTGTGAAATTCGCATAAATCGAAACTTCCCCGTTTCATCTTTCGCTATGTGTATGATACATCTATAAACGACTGTAGAAGATTCAATTGTTTCAATCGATCAAACGTATAGGCTGATACGTTCAATTCCCAACTCACAAACTCACTCACAAGCGAAGCAAATTTAAATAGTATAAAAACACACTTTAAGCACAAAGATTTTATCTTTTTTTCTGTTAAATTATTATTATTTTACCTCCAACCTAAAATATGATAGACGCTTTCAACGGCGTGAGCGGAAACCAATCGGCTTGTTTACACTTGGAAATTAATTGGAACCCTGGTTGGAAAGTTGTTTTTTCGTGGACAAAGCACCCCCGGGGACGTCGTCGGTAAATTTAAACTTTCTTCGACGAGATAAACAATGACAAACAACTCGCGAGCCTTTATCAAGGGTCGCTTGTAATTTATGTCCACAGTGTCATCCTCGTGCCAGTCCCCAGAGCGGTGACAGCTGACACCTTTGTATGAATTTATTAACTACATTGATACAGCACCCCCAAACTCTGATTGACCTTTCGCAAGAGTTGAAACATCTTCTAGTTTTTTTTTCAACTCTAAAACTTTGTCTAAAATTAGTATTTGACATAAACATTTTTAATTTTACAACAAAAAATAAAATAAAAATATTCGTTTCAAATTTGCACAAAAATAAGACTGGGTTTCGTTATTGACGGCAAAAACACGATGAATCAACAAGAGTGCTCTTTAGTTCGTTTGATAATTATATCATTAATAAGATAAGAAAGCGTGATAGCAAAAAAAATGATAGTGGTTTCATTCAACAAATGATAGAGAAAGAGAGAGGAAGGAATGAAACAATCTGTCAAGTTAATTGGCTTTTTTTACAGGAAATATGAAAATAATAATGATTGTAAGTTACTCTTGACGAGCTTCGAGCCAGGCTCGAAGAAATTTTGCAAAACGAATGTCATCGAGTTGTTGAGTGTATCGTGCTGGGAAGTTGACAACTTTTTGATAAATTTGTTTACATTTTTACTGTTAAAATTAAACAAGCAGTTAAACAAGTTATTACCTATGATTTGCGATAACATAGTTTACATTTATAATTTAGTTGAAGGTGTAAAAAGATGTTAAGTAACATTTTTGTCAAAAAATTGACGTAGAAACTTTTTCGAATGACTTGGGTGCAATTTTGCCTTCCCAACGCGTATTTTTTAGCAAAAAAACAATATTTGCAAAGATATTAATGCGACAAGTGTGACGTAGCCCATAGATAGCAAGACAATTTCAGATTTTTAAACGCGTTTTTCTCGAAATTATAAAAATGTTATTTAACACCTTTTTACACCAGACCCTTCGATTAACACTCTTAAAATTGTATACAGTGGAACCTCTCTATTTGTCGGCTTTTATATTCGTTAAATCTCAACATAAGTCACATTTGTTTGGCAAAAAATGCTTCTATATTCGTCTAAAAAAATAACCAATATTCGTCACCAAAAGTCACAGGCAAGATCACGAAAACTCATTTGTTTAAGAAGAACGATTTCATCAAATATTAAAAAGTAAACTAAATATGCTGTACATTGCTAACAGTAATGCTTGGATAACAAAAACTAGAGTGGATTTACAAAATATTTGTAATTGATTTTTTTTATTCGTCAGTTTTAGTAGTCGTCTGTTTTTTTTCTGGAACGGATTTTTATATTTATTTTTATTTATTTATTTTAATTCAGTCTTAACGACTAATAGCACCAAAATACAACAAAAACACCAAAGAAAAAAGTAAATTTTATATAACTTTTATATAATCTGTTGTATATAATAAATTTATATCATTATGTACATAATTTTAGAACGATTCAAGTGTTACCTAACTTAAGGCTTAGATCATTGAGTTGAGCTATTCGGTTGTCATTCTATGGGTACTTATAAATTTAACTAATACTCAGAGAAGCCTGAAGTAGGCCAACTTAAGATTTTCATGAAACACAGTGAAAAAAAATAACCCAATTTTAAAGTAAATCTCGCAACAAAAAAAAAATTGGCTATCGTAAAATAAAAATTAACAAAAAAAAGTAAATTTTTTTTTTCGGAAATAAAACCCAGGAAAAATATTGTGAAAGTGTGCATGAAAGCGAAGGAATTTAACAGCTCATTATCCCATGTTCGCATTCTCACTTGACAAAGTTAATTTAGCAATCAGCTGCTCTGCCATCACCGCCACCACTCCATTTTACAATTCAAGCAACTATAATTAGAAGACATTTTACGCTTTGTTTACAATCATTAATCCGACTCAACTCTCTCTCTCTCTTCTCTTTTCAGCCAATTTGATGAATTCCTAATACCAAGCTCAACCAACTGGAACCTGGTCACAAGCAGTAATTAGCCTAATTATAGGACAAGACGACATGGAGAAGAGAAACACAACCAGAAACCCCCTAATCGATACTTTCCCGTTACAACTACTACTACTACCATACTACTACTAGTAGTAGTAAACCTGCCTTTCACAATTATGTTCGTAAATTTAAGCATTGACAAGCGCTCTCTGTGCTTAGAAAAGATAGGGAATGAGAGAGAGAGAGTGAGACGGATCGAATAATTGTAATTTTATGCCATTCGTTGCCTCGCGATGATAAATCAAATTTTCTAGGAAAATTCGATGATGTGCATCTATAATTTTCACAACCGTGTACCAATATATCAAAGGTGCATTTCCTACAAACGTCCAACAACTACCTACTACTAGCACACACACCCTGTTTGACCTACACACACACACATTCGGAGTACGCCATCTCCCTGTAACTACTTGGTTTACGCGTTGACACGTGCAATTTCCTCGTGCCAGCTGTCAAAGTGACGCAGGATGGATTTGATAATAGCCAATGGGACGCCTGCCTCTTTCCATTTCAATTGTTATGAAAGATCTAATCGATCAAAAATCCATGCACAACATCACGTTGGAAATTGACAAAAATCGGTAAAAATTGGTAAACGATTTAAAATTTTTATAAAAATAATAAAATCGTAATATAGTATTTATTGAAGGAAAAAAACATTTAAAAAGAAGTAACAGGAAAAAACTTTTGTTTTTAGTGCAACCTTTTAAACTGGTTTGATACTGAGTTTTTGTTTTCAAACCAATATTTAAAATTATTTGAAACAAACACATGGAAAATCTATTTTTGTTGATTGGTGTTAAGTGTTTATTCCAACGGATTCACAACAATGAATAATTGCTCAGATAAACTATTATGTGGTTTTTATAACAAAGCCTACTTTGGCTTAACGAAGCTTGAATTGAAGTATGTGGTTGTTAACGTCAGCAACACTCTACGAGAAAAACTCCACCTTCACGCGATATTTTCTCAAAATTGACACGACATTGATCCGTCAAAATTTAATAGAATTAAACGTACCGCAGACTGTGTCTACCTTTCAAATTTCAGCTTTCTGGGATATCGAAAAGTTGGTTTGTTTGTTTTTATTTCCCAGTCAGATAGACCACAATGTCACAGAAAAAAAACAAATTTTCCACAACAGATATCAACACAAAAAAAAGACAATACAATAAAAAAAATTGGTTTGGATAACCATAAAAAACATATTAGTTATAAATTAGTTAGCTAAGTTGGTCAAAATAGACCGCAACAATGTTGAAGCACACGCACAACGGTCTAGCCAAGTTAAATAAAGAGTTGTAATAAGTAAACAGTTGCAACACATTCGTTATCTTGCCAACTTATAAATAAATGACGTAATTTATGTCTATTATAAAAAAATTACATAAGCTATACTATACTGTGTACAGACAATCCTAAATTCATGGTTACATTCTGCGACAATTTCGCAGAATGTTGCATAATGTAAACCGTATTAGATGATATATCTAATATTTCACAAACTCACATATGCCTAAAATCGCATATATTGAAATTTACATAAATTTTTTTTGAAGAATAACCAATTTTAGTGTGAAATCCAGCATTTGCGTACACATTTTTAAACAAAAATCAGCAGATGCTCATTCATCAATTTGTGCACCACCGAACAAAATCGCCTAATAACGAATTTTTGATAACCAAAATGATGAAAAATATTGATCGAATTATACTGATCAAATTGTTTTTAATTTTTTGTACGTTTGTTTTTGGTCCCTGTAAATTGTATAGTGAAAAATGAAAAAAAAAACTGATTAAATACAAAATAAAATATAAAATAAAAATTAGTTTTTTTCGCATCTAAAGAGCATCTGGAAATACAATATTTCACTCTTTGCGTAACCTTATGTATAAAAAACATAAACCTTATATACAAAAACTCGCATTTAACCGATGACTTAACCGATGACATTTCAACTTTATACATGAAGTATAAAGTTAAAATGAAATAATTAATCTATTTTTAACTTTATCAAACGTATGAACCGCCATGTTACATGTTCATAAAATTTGTTTATTTATTTTTTGGAGCGTACACATTGACAGATATTTTTTGGAACGTACACATTGACAGATATTTTTTTGGAACGTACACATTGACAGATATTTTTTTGGACATCAGCACGCGAACGTTAACGTGCAAAACGTTTTTCATTTTTTTTCTCTAAAAGGAAAAACTGTACACTATTATAATAGTAAAATCTTGCTTTGTAAATCACACGCACGTTGGGAAAGGATGTTTTTTGAATAAAACATAACATCGGTTGCTTATTTTCTAGGTAATTCTCGGCTCAATTCATTTTGCATGAACATGTTTTATTCATTCGTAAAAAAAAAACAAGTTGCAACACCTCCTCACCAGAGGGTGGCTCGAGACAAGACCTACCGAGATAAATTGCAAACAGAGAAAGAGGACTGAAACACACTTATAATTCTAACATAGCCATAAATCATACCCAAAAAATTCATCATGCACATAGCAAAAGATGAAACGGAGAAATTTCGATGTATACGGATTTCACAATAATGCGTTTGTTTTGTTTTTTTGATTTTTGGCAGCGGTGTGCAAATGACTCAACGTTAAAATGTTCATCATAAGAATTCCGATATATGCAATTGTAAATTAATGCAAGGTGTGAACCAGTTTACCTAGGTTTGTCAGCACTAACATTGGTGAGCTACACGGCATTACACTCGATTGACCGCACGAAAGTTGCTTTCGTATAGCACCAATGTACTGCGCTGAAGCGTGCGTTTTTCAAAATTACGGATTTCTCGCGCGCATATCGTCGCGAACGAAGATCACTAATTAATCTTTATTTGGTTTTTATATTATTTATGTCCAAAATATTAATTAATACTGTAATTAATACTACATTTATAATCTATATTATACTTTTTATATTAGCTTCATTTGTGAGTTTGTGAGTGGAATTGAGTGAGTGAGCTGGAAATTGAACGTATCAGTCGTCTACAGTCGTTTATTAGAATACACTGTATAGTCCAAAGTACCAAAAATCGCATAAAACAATAAATCGCATAAGTCCTTCACATAAATTAAAAACCGCATATGACCAATGTGAAAAAAATCGCATATACAGTAGAAATAAATAAATCAAAATTTGCAGAAACCGAAAATGGAATCACTCAAAACTCGCACAAATCAAATATATCGAAGTACTCAAAGATTGCTTAAATTTACTTTTGTACAAATCGAAATTCGCATAAATTGAAACAAGTAAAAATCAAAAATTAATTTGTAGCATCATGTACGTACATATCTGTATATGACAGTAGTCTGTATAAAAAGTACGCTTAAAAAGCATTTTTCATCTACTCGTTAACTGATCTAAACTAGTGTTAATTAGTATAAATACCAGTTTAAGCTAGTTAACAATACAAGCCTTAAGTGCCACAAGCGGTTTACCCGTTAAAATAATAGTACCTATACTTGTATACTTTTCGAATCAGTATATAAAATGATTACCTCACATTTTAAACGCATTTCACACTTTGACTACTTATTTCGAAAACACAAATATTTTTGCATTCTGATAACAATTTTCAGCTTTTTCTCATTTAAAAAAAAATAAACACAGTTGTATTCTTTAATTCACTGCAGTAACCTTACCCCCCTCCTAACAAAAATAACAACAACATAATTCACGTCACTCAAAACATAATTTACGTCACATTTCACCATACATAAAAATCCTTATGTTGTTCGTTTCAGGAAACGATTAAACCACATAACCAACGACTGCACAAAAGACCAACAAAAAACAAAAACAAAAAAAAACAGTAAACCACTTATCCCTGCAAAACTAGCATTCTGGAAGAACCTTGTTTTATATAGTCACCGACTGGAACAATGAATTATTCCCGTTTTGTTTTTTTCTCCCTTATCCAGCGTCATCTGCTGGTGCCATCTTTGTTTTCTTATCCCCCCTCCCCACCCCTAAAATCGTTGTGGGGTGTGATGGACTGGTTCTGCGTGCCGTTAATTTTCTATGAAGACGAAGAGCACAACGCCAAACTTAATTCCCCATCCACGTGACGCTTTTCTCTTTCTTCTTCCCATTTTATTTTTTTCTTCACCTTTTTCTTCTCAACCCTTGTGTTCTGCTGTTTCTACGCTTTTATCAATGGAATAGAAAATAAAGAAGAGGAAGAAGAAGAAGAAGAAAAAATAAAAAGGAAAAAATGAAAGTGCATAACATTTCTCTTGTGTCAGCAACTGCTTCAGTCGACCCAACCCAGACATATATTTGCAAAAAAGTAAAAAAAAAGTCCTAAGACGGAAAATAATATGTTGAGCTAATTCCTTTGCATAAAACGACCACCTGTCTTAATCTTTGAACATTAAAAACAAAAAATGGAATATGTAGAATTAATGGGATAAAATATGAGTCGACTTTAAGATATTGTAAGAAAGTGTTTTCAGATCGTATTTTAATTATAAAATTAAAGCTGTGTTCGATTTTAAACCGGATTTGTCATTGATCGCCAAAAGACTAAAACCTGGTCTTCACGTAACCTTTTGTTGTCAGTTCTGCATGATCATACAAGACAGAACGGCAAGTTTGAAAAATTGAATAAGTAGTCTAGACGCGATTTTTTTTGTGTCAGTCTTATCTGTCAACCTGGTCTCTTCATGCCACTGACGACAAAACGTTACTTGTAGACCAGATTTAAAACCCATTCTACACGTCAAACTTTTTTTAAATCAAATTTCATCAAATTCTGTTTTACTGACGTCATACACATATCGTGTTTCGTTGTTTGACCAAAAGCACAAAAATATGCCCGGATGTGTATGACGTCAGAAAAACAGTTGGAATAAATGGAATTTGATTGAAAAAGTTTGATGTATAAAATAGGCTTTATAGCTAACGTTTGTGCATTAAACAAAATTCAGTTCAAATCTGAATTGTTCTAAAAAATGTTCGAAACTAGTGTATAAGAAAATTTTTCGTTTCAATTTTCGATATGTAATGCAACAAAATTTATAAACGAAAATATCGAAAATATGTGGTTTACGCAAAAAAAAAAGTCAATCTAAATTTAAATAAATTAACTTTAAAAGTTACAACAACAACTATATTAAAACATCATAACCCTGCATTGTATGTAAAGAAACACTAATTTCATTGCTCGTAAATTTTTCCTATAAAAAAATAGGAAAAACGTTCAAAAATTTTCCTATAGAAAAATCGATGTCGTGGTAATGGCACCAATTTTGAACGGCACCAATAGCAACTAATTTGTTTTAAATTGTGCACACACACCCCCAAATTAAACATTTTTTAAATTAATTTCATTTCTTTGTATTTATTTTATTAATTCTCCATTTTTGTTGTGAAATTTCCATTTTTTTTTCTCAGTACATACTGTAGTAAAATTTATTTCGTACAGAAACTTTTTCGTTTTCGCTTCTTGTTTCAGAGTTTTGCCAACAGAAAGCACCACTATGACATCCTTCAAAACATTCTCACTTTCACGAAACATGAAACCAAAACTAAGTGGGCAAATTAATGAATTCCCCCCCCCCCCCCCAGAGACCTGAAACCGAATATACACCCTAAAAAATATTTTAAACAAATAAATAAATTAAAATGCAAAAAAATCCATTTATACTGTAAATCTTTGATTAGAACAACCTATAGACCCATAGCTACTAAAAATCGTTAAATAAAACGAGTTTTGTACGTATATCAAAACTATAACATTCCAGACAGATCTCAAAATTTCGTTTCGTCATTTATACATAAATGTATACATTTATATAGTGTATATGGTTTCATGTACGACCATATAAACTTACATGTGTCATAACGTTACATCTAGATGCACACGTACAGCCATATACGTATATGAAGCATGCACATATATGGATGTATTATACACATACACAAACTCTAAATATTTGAAAAATATTTCACTCCGTGTATATAATAAGGCTTAGCACTAAAACTTGCCAACTCGTCCATCGAGTGGCAGCAACGTTTCCATTTAATTCAAGGCACATCAAAGTGTTTCTATATGAAAGGGGGTTCTGCGACTGACATCTATTAATGGGGGTAGCCTAGGTGCCTTCCCCTTTGGTCCTATCTTTAATTGGATTCGTCAGATCGATAACCAAGAACCCCCTCCATCCTCTCGATACAAACCCCAGGGAAAGTAGGAGTATTCGGCTGTTACACAAGAAGAAAACGTCCAAGTCGAAACGTCACCGAAAATCCCCCAACGACAAACCGTGACAAGACTTTGAGATTTACAACGCGTGTTAAAAATAACTGCATTGTGATATAACCACTGCTACATAAAATATATCTAAGTATATTTTTATATAACTTACTGTACCAATGTTACCGGTAATGTATATAATCCAGGCATTGTAAAAAAAAAATGCTTAAGAATTGTATAAAATGCGTAGCCTTTTTTTGGCAAAGTATGGAATTAGCATTGGGATAGTTATGAAAGAGTTTAGGTTAATTTAAATTTAGACTTAATTTTTTTTTTAATTTAGTTAACTAACTTAAACTAATCTTATATAACATAAACAGTTCCATACAGAATATTATACTCTTTATATTAGCTTCACTTGTGAATGAATTGGTGAGTATGAGTTTGTGAGTGAACGAGCTGGAATTAAGAATGGATACTGATTGTCATCTATAGTCGTTTATACGAATATACCGTCCAATGTATACCAAAAAATGCATAAAACATGAACCGAAGAAGTCCTTCGCATAAATCAAAAACCGCATAAGATCAATGTAATAAAAAAAACATATATAAAATAAATTAATCGATAATTGCTAAAAATGAAAATGGAATTCTTAAAACTTGCAATAAATCAAATATCGAATTATGTATTCAACGATCTCATAAATTTTAATTCGCATAAATCGAAACAGAGAGAAATTAAAAATGGAATTTTTTTATTATGCATGTACATACAGTATATCTGTACATGACAGTACCGTATATAAAAAATATGCTTAAAAATGATTTTTAATGTACTTGTTTCATATTTTGCCAAACAAAAAAGGTTAAGTATGCATGTCTACAATGT
>JAQIWH010007420.1:0-11490 GCA_034695005.1 Cryptops parisi
GTCATGTTCGGGCGCCATCTTTTTTTTGGAAATTTCGAAAGCGAGGCTGAAAAAATTTTTAGGCCTTTGCCTCGCGCAGGGTTCGAACCCGGGACCATTGGATTGCTAAGCGAGGACTCTAACCACGGGACTACTGGGGCCGTTAAAATAGATAGTGGCGAATGATGCTTATAAGGGGAAGGCTTGTATTTTTGCGTCAGGTGTTCAAATCAAAACATAAACAAAAACAGGGACATGTAGCAACCTACGATTTTTGCTGTTTTAAAACTAAAATAGATGTAAAAAAGATATAGAAGCGCAGCAATGTTATAAAATAGTTAAAATAAAGAGAAAAACGTGGTTTTAAAAGTAAAAAACAAACTTTTATTCGGGAGTAGGTTTTTACATGGCAGCAGACGATTTTTCGCTGCTTCGTGTAGGATATTCTTCTACTCATATTACACATTACTTCTTTTTCACCACAAGTATAGAGGTCTGGATATATTATTTTGTTGTTAAAAGATGTTAAAAACTATTTTAAACGCGTTTAAACATAGAAAATAAAAGCAAAAACGAGTATGTATAAAATAAAAATAGGGGAATTGGAGCTTATGTACGTCGGGTAATTTTTCACGAGTTTTTTAGAAAGTAGTTTTCAGCTTGTACAACTATAAAATTATTTAAGCAGTGGTACTCTTAAGTTACAAGAGGGGTGTTTTCGCAGCAGGCGTTTTAAAACGCGGGGGCTACATACCACCACCAGGGGTTTATCAAACATGTTTATTTAAAAACAAAACACGCATGCGTAGCTTTTTTCTATGTTCGTGCTGGACGCTTTTTCGCTGAAAACGCTTATGGGAGGCACAAAGATAGGCGATAACCAGTATAGGTTCTATGTAAATAAAAGAGAGCCATCGACTACCTTTGCCTGGTACGCGCGCCGTTAGCGAGAAAGTGACCAACGTAAACGCAGCCAACGCATGAACAGCATGTTTTTAAAGTTTGTAAACTATTTTAAAAAAGCGAAATGTCATGAGTGCTGTTAGCGAAAAAGTGGCCAGCATAAACGCGACTAATAGAAGAACAGCGCGTTTTTAAAGTTCGTAAACTATTCAACAATCGAAAACACAGACGCCACCGTGGCAAAGCGGGGCTTTTAAATTTCATAAACTGTTTTGGGCTACTAGTACGAAATACCTGGATAATCGAAATCATAGTTAGCAGCATAACACGTAAAAAGTATTTTGCTTCTAAATTTTAACTGGGTAGGCTAGTAGTGATCGCCTGTACAGGGTGGGGTAAAAGTTCGACTGCTTACAATAAACAAACAGATTATTAAGAAGAGGTATTACTCTTGGCAGCCATTTTGGAATTCTTTAAATTCCTAAGGTCCTATAAGTTCTCGGATGCCATTTTGTAATACCCCCATTCTGGAAGCTTCTAGTAGCTTCTCGAACACCACCATTTTGAAATTGCTATAGGTTCTCGGACGCTATTTTAGAACCCATCGTGTACTTGTGTATAATATTAAACAAACTTATGAGTGCAGAGCACGGGCTATATTCTCGCAAGAAGTGTTTAAAAAAGATTTTTAGCTTGTACAACTATAAAATTGTTTAAGTAGCAGGAGTTCTTAAGCTACAAAAGGACATGTTAGAAACATTTTAAAACACCGCATGGTGTTAAGAGAAAATAAGCATGAAGCGTATACTTGTGTATAAAAATAAAATTGGCCGAATTGGAACTTATGAACGTGGAGTGCGGGTTATGTTTCCGCAAGAAGTGTTAAAAAAGATTTTTCCAACTTGTAAAATTATTTATCAAGGTACTAGAAGTGTGTTTTTGCAGTAGAGGTTTAAAACACCAACTGTAAGTAATCATGCCACCACCAAGGCATTTTCCAAGTGTTTTATAAAAAAGTCCTAAACATTTGTAAATACGGAGTGAAACAAGAACAATAAGCTCCAATTCGCTTGTTTTTATTTTATACACGCATGTTTTTACTCTTATTTTCTACGTTTAAACGCGTTTTAAAATGCTTTTAACGTCTTTTAACTACGCAAAACTGCGGTAGGGGGTATATTTTACGAAAACCTCGAGATATGCAACATAAAAAAGGGTGGTTTTAAAAAGCTTTTAAACGAGCAAACTCAGCTTGTAAAAATATTTAAGCAACGGTACTTAAGCCTACTAGGGAGGGAGTTTATGTAGTAGCCGTTTAAAACGCCAACTATAAACACTCATACCACCACCAGGACATTTTTCAAACGTATTTTCATTAAAAAAGGTCTAAATAGCTGTAAACGCCGAGGCCCAAGTACGAGAAACACCCACACCTACATTTATGGGACGCCACGATATGCAGTATTAGAAAAGATACTTTTTAAAACTTTTAATCGGGCATGCGAGTAGGATAAGGTAATTTTACTATATGTTAAACTAAATTTTCACAAAATGGGGGAAAAATCAACTTTGGCAGAGAGAAACAAGTGGTTCCAATTTTAAAATAAGGCGCCTAGTTAACAAAATGCACCAGCATAGTCGTTATTTTACTTTATCAAGAGCCGAGTCGTAGTGGCATTTAAACGCAAACAAAACAAGTTGTACGTAGAGGGTCCTAGAGTATCATATGATGGTACCCACTGTAAGATGCCCGAGTGCCAAACAGTCCAAGAAGTTGGAGTACACATATAACATGTGTAGAGCTGTAGGAGTCACCTGCTTTTCCACACTCACAACCGCTTTACATACTACAAACAAGTGGCATTTTCTCTCAAATAAGTTAAGGGCGACAGGTTCGGGGAACGTTTTTTTTTAAAATACATCAGCTCGGAGAGCTTCAACTATGTGGAGTTAAAGCTCAACAGCATTTAGGCACTACAATTTATAAAAAAAGTTTTATAAAAATATCGCAAGTCAGAAACTGCTAAAATAAAGTAAGGCTTATAAGTAGAACTTGGAGTTTTAAACAACAAGGTTTTTATATTAAAAAACTACACATGCTGGAAACCATATTTGTACCAAGGTGTGAAAAAGCGCTGAAAATACTAAAATACAAAAAAACCTGCCTGTTTTTATACTACGTTTATTTTTAGAAATGTTGTATTTCGGGGGTATGCTTGACCGCCAGGTTTTAAAAAGAGGAGGAAAAGATAGCGCAAAGTTTCAAGAGCAGAATGCTATATTAAAAAAGAAGAGTAAGTCTATTTAGAACAGTTAGCTATTTATTTATTTTTTAACTTTTAACTGAGTGCGTGCGTAGAAAGGTATTTTTTTAAAAAACTACTTGGTGAAACAAATTGTTAAAGCAATATAAAACAAACTAAATAAACTTTATACAGAGAGAAAACTTTGCTGAAAACAATAAAGAAAGAAGCTTCATGACAGTGCTTCAAAATTTTATTTTGTTACTAGTCAACACACTCTATATATGTTTTTCACGTAAAAACTGCTTCAAAGTGTAGTAATAGCTGCTGGAATTCGTCATCGCTCAGCGTTAACATGTTACCAGGATGAGTCCAGCTAGAACTTCCCAGCTGATAAATACGTTCACAACTAGCGTAGCTGATGCCTCGTACCCACAGGACGTTATGCCCCGTTGAAGGGTCCACTACAACAGCGTCGTAAAATGTAAATGGCTCGGTCGGAAAATGATACCAGTGAACAGGAGGACCAGCCGCTAAAGACATTTCTTGTAGCGTATACAAAAGCTTGCATCCTAGTGTACAGGGTAGATAAACACCTTCCTGAGTTCCTTCAGGCAACCCTCCACACGAAATAAAACGCCGCACATCCAAGAAGGTGGCCTCATCGGCTTTACCTTTTCTCAAAACGTGCTGCACGCGCGTAGAAATGCCTACTTCAGCAGTGACAAATTCTATATTCCTAGTTGTCCACTGAGAGATAGAGAGAAAGAGAAAGAGTGAGTGAGTAGGGTTATCGACACGTTTTTTCAAGCAAGCAGCATTTTTAAAGACCCTGGTATTAGGCTGGAGAAACAAAAAACGGCAACGCAGCAGTACCACTTACATATATCGACGTACATGGCTGCCACATTCTGAACTCCTCACGGTGTTGAACGACTGTGGGTGGAGTAGTGAGCAAGCGATCGAGGGAACGGTGATAGTTAGATCAAGAAGGCTCTACGTGCATACGAGCAGGATACAACTATTTTAAAAAAATAAAGTTTATATAAATAAAAAGCGTAAAATCTACGCTTATGCATTATAATATGCCAGAAGGCGATACTATATAAAAAAAATAAAAACAGACAAACAAACTGTAAAATGAGTTTACTAGCAACTCCCAGGGTCAGGCTACAAATAGGCCTAGTGTGTAGTAACAACAACAACTTTTGTATGGCTGTGGCTATAGCAAGATACTAGTTTACCAAGCAGCATAAGAGGTTGTAGTGCTTCCTAGCGCCTTATATTCACCAACTGTAGGGCCGCAGGGAGGTATTTAAATGCAAACATAGACTCTAGCATACGGTGACGACAACTGTACGTGGTACCCATTACAAATTTACAAGGTGTAAGGCCTTTTAAAATCACTGTAATAAAATTAAACACACCCAAGGTGGGGCCTTTAAAGACGCGATTAAAAACCTGTGTGCATTTTTTGAGAAACGTGGCAAGTTATTGAACACTACAAATAGTAAAAATTTAGAAAACGAACCAGCTAAAAGTTTTCTTTAGTGCACCACATAAGGCAACTTAAGAGCAGAGTAAAATGTTTGCAGCTAACTTTTTACCATATAAGCATACTGTATATAAGGGCATTTTTTCGAGAACCTTCTCGAAAATGCAAGACAGGTGGGAGATTATAAACCTTTTTAGAAGGATCTAGAGCGTTTTAAACATCTCAAAAAGTAAAAAACTGCTAAAACAACATCCCCATCCTTACAAGTTCAGGTATGGTTAATCGAATAGTACGCTATAAATTTTCGAGCTATAAAATATTGCAAACTCCCCAAAGTTAAAATGTTGTAAACAGACATGCTAAACAACTCAAAATAGTTTTCGAAACTAGCTAAATAAACCAAACTATTGTGAAGTATTAGAGGAAAGGTATTGAACAAAGCAAGCTAAAAATAAAATAAAATAAATAAAAACCACTATGGTGGCAAAACGCATGCTGGCACACTCCTAAACATACTGGAAAAGTACCATGACGCGTAATCCTGCAGTAACAAGTGCTTCTAGCAGGTGGAAGCCCAACAACTTCGCGACCAAATGCTGAGAAAATTTGTGGATTTTTGAAGCTTTTTTTGTGTTTTTTTGAATGAACAACAAGTTGTATTGCTTGCTACTTTAATAAGTTTATTTTTTATTTTAAATTGAATGGAAGTGGTTTATTTCCCAGTTTATAAGACATAAAATATTACTTAAAAAATAAATTTTCTCAAGCAATAGAAATTTTCAATACAAACATACAAAAAACATTAATGAAAAGAAATTAAAGTTATACAAAGTTCTACAAAAATCTTTAACAGACAATTATATCTCCATTTATTGTATGCAGACTAAATTTTCCGTGCAATCCATTTCCCAAATATAAATATAAAGTACAATCAAAGTAAAATCTTCACACAGTAATAAAAAAAATACGTAACAATAAAAATGTATATCAATCTACAAAAGATATTACAAGACTAAAGTTCTTATCACATCAACCAAAACAGAGAAAAACTATTCTAGCAAAGAACGTCTCAATAGATCGCTAGATTGAGCAACTGTATCAATGATCTCTTCCACGTCTAAATTCACAAGAATATCTTTTTCACAGGACATCAACATAAAAGCATTCAAATTTTTAAAAGCTTGGTAAATCCAAGCTTAAAAAAATATATTTAAAATATAAATATAAAAAAATATATCCATAAAAATTTTTTTTGCAGCCCACCAGACTGGCCCATTAGCCCATCGGCCCACCGGGCATTTGCCCGGTGTGCCAGATGGCCAATCCGGGCCTGTAAGAATGTTTTCAGTAGCGTTCTTGTTTCACACAAAACGAAAATCCCGTGCAGTTGAAATATGTCAAACATCTTAAACGAAACGTATGTTTCACGTCGTTTTTTAGGTTGGTGTATATCTCGAACGTAATTTGTCATTCTTTTTATAGCTATTGTAGTTTACCAATTCTTTTCGAAGTGATGGTTCCGTTCATATTGAAACGTGTTTTTTAGAGGTGAGTTGTTGCTTTTCTCGTTGAACATGTTTTGGTTACGGTTTGGTTGGTTGCGTGATATTATATCGATAAGATATTATAGTTTATAAACAAACTAGTGACTTGGCATACAAGTTTAACCATAAACTGTGTTACATCAATGAAACTCCTCCTTTCAAAAAGTAATGACGACAGGTTTTATATTGATACCGATCAAACGTGAACAAAAATACAATATTTACTACTTGCATCATTTGGCCACGCCATTTCCTTTTACACTTAAAAACGCAAACTTGTATTTGATCAACAATAAAATAACAACATAAAAACATATAACATCATAATAAAAAAAAACATAACATAACAACAATATAACATCATAATGCGAATGGATAGTGTGACGGGGCGCGAGCGGAACGACGCTCCGTCGTGAAAAACCTAGTGGTCGGCAACCCAGCGGCGCCACGGGAAAATGGCACAACTCGACAAAACTCGAAACTCGAGCAAATGAATGAGAAAATTTAAAAAAGGTTGTCAACGTCAGGTTGGTGGAGCGGTTTGTTGGTGGGAGAACACCAGTGTTCTCCCATTTCAAAATGTTACACTAAGTTATCAAATAAGTGCATTTTTTGTCAATTGCATTTCATAATGATCAAAACTCTCGTACACGATTATCAAACAATAAGAAACGAGGGCCAGTTGTATACCAATAGCGACCAGTGAAATGAGCGTTTTGGATAGCGTTCTTGTTTCGCACAAAACGAAAATCCCGTGCAGTCGAAACAGGATGTCGAACAACTTAAACGAAAAGTTAATTTCACGTTGCTTTTCGTGGATTTGTTTATCTTGAACCAAACCTGCCATTGTTTTCAACTCTTTCATGTAAGTGTTGGATTATCTCAACTCGCAAAGCGGTAATGGCTAAAAATTGTTGGTGATTCTTCTAGATGTTATGGTTACGATATGATTGATTGCAGCAATTGTGTATAGCCATAAAATATTATCTAATTAATTAAACTCCGCCCATATAAGTTTTTTAAGATCAATTTTTATCATTTTCACACAACATTTTATTGTATTGATTATTAGCATATTTATTAAAACTGTTACTAATTACTTCCACTCAGTTGATGACGAAATTTCCTCTACTTGTGGTAATTTATGTTTGATTTCAATGATGATACAAAGAGATAATTTGTTGTTATAAAATAATGATTAATCTTCTTACTTTATGAAACAGGCATTAATTGCGCGATGTGACATACTTGTTTATTGACCGACGAACCTATCGTGGTGGACAGGAGTAGGTTAAGAAGTATACTATTTATTTTGTAATTAAGTTATCTACCGCATCTTTATTAGAACATTCTGAAAGTTCACTTTAGAGTGTACTGTATTGTTTGGATAATTCGAACATTTTTAACCGTGTTTCCATTGCATTTTTAGAAACGTTTGCTAACAATTCCGTAAATGTTTTATTTATACAATAGAGTTTTTTAAAGTTTTGTGGAGAGTTCGGTGGTTAAGGCGTTTATTTCTGGCGTGAGTAGCCCGGGTTCGGATTCCGCTCGTGCTCTGTTAATTCAGTTGGGAGTCTCCATATTCATCCTTCTACCACCATCATCGATTCAGTATTTTCTAAATTAATAACGTGTGAGGGACAATGACTCATCCATAAGGCGTTGGTACACTCGTTAAAATTCAAATACCCACCTGAACACCCAGCCTGATATTGTTTCAACATTAGCCAGTTCCTACAGTTTAAAAACAAAATGAAAATTCACGTGAAAAGCAAGAACTTCACGTTTAGTGTCTCATGAGTCATGATTATTAATGAATATATGACATGGTATAAAGCCTCATATATCAGTTTTTTACGAATTCCTTGTCAATCATGTCTTTGACTTATTATTATTTTTATAGCATGCAATAAATTACTTTAACAATATAACATGTTATGTCCGTCTGTCACACTGAGATGGGAAAGATGGTAAAGAATTTTTTTTGTCTTTTAATGGGATTCTAACCCGCACTGGATGGTGCGGGTTTGAATGCGGTGCTGCCATTTGAACCCGCACTGGACGGGTTCAAATGGCAGCACCTTACACACTGGACTAATTGAACTCATACAACAAAACCTTTTTTTACCACCAAAAAACTTCCCCGTTATTTTTGACGGACTACTTACTATATATCTGTCTAAATATCTGTCTTATTTTAATACTCATACAAGGATTCGATCTGCAACACAATATTCATTTACTTTACCTCATCATAAAATTTTCCCGCATTCTAAGTTCCCTGTATCTGCCTTTCTTCATTGGAATATTCTATCTCTACATATACGTAAATTAGCTATAAATATATCTAATCTTCACTCTTTTGACCTATTATCTTTTAAAATTTTTTTTTCTATTCACCTCAATGTTGGTGAATAGATTTGTATATCAACTTTATACCTTTATATATAATTAAGTTATTTGTATTTTTTTTAATAGAATTGCAAAAAAATCAAACTAACAAACCACTTGTATACTTACTATATTACGTCTCTATGAAATTTTGTGTTTTGATCTAAACAAGGATTGTGAAATAAAATAATATATAGGCCTACTCCATGTCCGCTAACTATGGGCTGGCACAGTTTCTGCGCAACTGAATGTAATCATCCGCCACGGCGGCAGCCATGAGAGTGGCCATGGCGGTAAATTTAAAATATGATTTAATGGTGAAAGTTTCGATCAATATATGTGACGACCAAAGTTTTCAATGATAATTGGTATCAATAGTGCATTGAAAATAACTTAAAATCAGTTTTGGTAATGTAATAAAATTTTTATTTTTTATTTTTTTAAAAATTATCGAACATGTTTCGGAAAATACTTTGTTAAAAAATCTCTCGTCCTCATTAAGCATTATGTAATTTATGGACGGCCCCCAATAACAATTTATCTGGTTAATGGTATTTTATTTTATAGTGTTAAATTTATAAATTTTGCCGAAATTAGTATGTGTTTAACATACTACAAATATCCAAATCGGGTTTTAATTTTAAGTACCAACTTTAAAATACAAATAAAGGTTTTTAACCACTGGACTAATCTTAGTCAAAAAACCAAATTTTTGTATTTAAGGACCGCCCTTTTTTGGTCACACAAAGTTTTTGAACATTTGTTGATCATTCAACAAATTGAGGAAATATTGAGCCATTGAATACTAGTTTGGTGCCAGCCAAAAAAAAAACATTCATTGAAAAAACAAACATTCTACAGGTCTCGAATAATTGCGTTGAAAAGAAAATTGTTGGCTCTTCAAGTGCTTATAGAAATTACAAATTTTTAATTTGTTTTATCTTATGTGCATTTGTCTCTATTAAAATATATTATAACTAGAAGTAGACCCATGTTGTAGCACGGGTTTACATAGTAAAGTGACTGTAAACGATATTACGAAATTAAAACACGAATGTCGTCAAACAATAGGTGTTAAAAGAATGTTATATATATGATAAAAAGCTTTCTCGTCATTGTTGACAGGTATACTTTTACTACAGTATAAACCAGTAGACCACTGGTTTCTTTAAAAGTGACCTTTTTCTCAGGTCGGAATATCGAATGTTTTTTTGATATATTATAATATAATTTATTTATTTTTCACAGTCCGTGGGAGTAAATGAACAAAAACACATACAAAAAAAAAAACAATAAATCAAAGGTTAAAATGAGTAATAATTAAAGCATTATTAAAAGCATGACATTTTGTGATACAGCTCGCCCACGAGCACTTAAAAACGCTGGATCTAATGTTGTAAGGGAGGGTGTTCCAAGTATTAATAGCCACGATGTTATATGGAAAACTATTTTTTAAGATGGGTGGGACTGAACAGTTAATTTCAGAGAGGTAGTGCCGAGGACTACCGAGTATCTCTGTTAGATTGGAAAAATTTAGAAATAAAACGAGCTGAGTTGTGTGGATATTTAATAACGGATGCAAGGGTTTTAAGTTTCACAATATCGACTATCATAAAAATAATGGGGATTCAATTAATACTGCAAAAATCTGTGATTGAGGCATTGCGATTTAATTTAAAAGCAGACCTAATACATCTATTAAAAGCAATATTATATATAATATGATAACTATATAATCTAATATATGATATAACAATATTATATATTATATATGATATATTTAGATTATAATAACCATCGTACACAACAATCATATAAATTCCAAACTATATAAGAAAACTGCCCCCAATAGCAATTCATCTGATCGATGGTGTTTTATTTTATAGTGTTAAATTTATATATTTTGCCTAAATTAGTATGTTTTTAACATACTACAAATATTCAAATCTGTAGACATGCACAAATTTCACACGGATGTTGGAATCAGCAGTTCTCTTGTGCTCTTGTAGAAAAGCACGTTTGAGTTTCAGAGTAGAAAAAAGTTCAGGGGAGAACCATAGCGGATACCTGGATTTGGTACGGCAGATAGGATTTTGATAAGAATATGGTTACACATAAGCTGCCGAAGAAGAACATCAAAGGCGGACGCAGCCATCTCTGCATCAGCACATTCCAATACCGTAGTCCAAGACTCCGCTTTTGTATCCATTCCTGTACAGGCTGTCATAATCACCTCGCCTGAACTGCCAGAGGCTGGAGATGGCACTGCTCACAGGGGAATCCTTGGAGTTCAAATAAAGTTCGATGTTGAGAGCAGGATGATAGGCATCAGGAAAAACAAAGGTTTTCCGCACATACCTGATTTTGTGCGTGACAGTGCCCTGGATATTATAATATTACAGGTTATAATATTACAGGTATGATAATATTACAAGGATCTTTATACGAAATAAACGAAAAATAACATTTTTCAAATATCCCGGGATTTCTCGGGGAAAAAAGGTATTTCCCAGGATATGTAAATTAGGTTAAAATAGACCGGAATTTTGGGATCCCGGGAGAGACACCCTACGAGATCGGTGTTGATAAATCCGTATAGTCAAAATATTGAAAAATACAGATACAAAATACAGTTACATGTGAACGATTATATGTGTTACTAGTTAAGAAAATTAAGGAATATCTTAGAGGTGTATCTGATCATTGCATAGTTATGCACCAGCATTTAGATTTAATGATACTGATAATATCGTGTAAATTTCAGTTTGTTTGGTATAATATAATGAGATAAGTTGCCATCGTTCCACCGACCTATAAAAACCATAATATTTATTATTCCTTTGTCCGTTAAGCTAAGTGAAATGAATGAAATGGTGTACATACATACATACATACATACATATATATATATACATATATAAATATATACATA
>JAQIWH010007421.1:0-11490 GCA_034695005.1 Cryptops parisi
CAACAATATCTGGCCAAAATGGGCACCGCCGTGCTTCCACACCCTCCCTATTCGCCAGACCTCGCACCCTGTGATTTCTACCTGTTCCCACAGATGAAATCTTTGTTAAAGGGTCGACGGTTTGATGACGCGGATGCTGTGAAAGCTGCTTCAAAGGATGCCCTTGTAAGGGTTGCAAAGAAAGGGTTCCAGAAGTGTTTCGAACAATTGTACGAGCGTTGGCAAAAGTGTTTAACTGCGGAAGGACAGTACTTTGAGGGTGGTTGTGTTTCAAACGTCTTCTAGTCACTATATGTGGAAATACAGCCCCAGTCCCGGAACTTTTTGAAGCTACTTCGTACATGTACAGGGTCATGAAAAGCAAAGATTATAATGCTGCATGTGATTTAGTAATGTTGAATGGTGCTTTCAAAAGGTATTTTTTCATATTTCTACTCAAGCAATTAATTTGCTACAGAAATATAATATATACATGCAGTCATACCCGGAATTAAAGCACGTTGGTCTTAGGTGTCATGTCATTGGACATTATGATATGCCACCATTTCCTGGAGTTACCGCTCTTTAGTGGTGATTAGTATGCTCCTCATTAGGCTTTTTTGCAAAGGCAAACAGGGTTCTTTTTTCTTAGTTATGAATGCCTTATTTATTTGTGTCAGTTATGAATGCATGCTGATTGCAGTGCTGTATGAGCCTATAAATGAAACAAGTCAGTGCTTCAACTGGCAGAGAATTTTTTAATTACTTCAGTGTGGAGCAGAATGTGACATAAAGTTATGTGCTTATTATGTTTATTAGTATACTAATGTGCATGTGTGGATATTAAATTTAAACTAGGCAATGTAAAGGGGGCTTTCTTTAGATTTAATGGTGCCTTAAGTACACAAAACTAACTGAGTCTCACTTTAGATGATTTCAGGAGCTCCAAACACTTCCTGAAAATCATTTGACTTAAAAAACTGAGAAAATGTTTAATGTAACAGTTCCCAATCAGATGTGTATGCAGCCATCAAGAACCTGGTTTCTCAGGTTCCAAAGGGTGAGATAAAGGCCCTTCTTCTAAAAGTTAAGTATATTGCCAATTTTACCAAAAATCTCAACCAGGCCTGTCCTAAGGATAGGGTGAACGGGGTCGACCACCCAAAGCCCAACAGTTTCCAGTGCGCGTAGTGGGCCTCGCAGGGCAATGGATGGTTCACATATTTATTGGAAAAAAATGTTTAAAGTTTCATTCCAAGAATTGGAATGTTGTTTGCAGATCACTAAAAGAGCGATTATAGTAACACTACCTTGGGCGGTCGCCCCCGTTTGCCCTACCTTAAGGACAGGCCTGATCTCAACCGATATTAACATGATAATGGAAGCAGTGATTTTGATATTGAATGATCAAAGAAGAAATTAATTGGCATTTGCATGCAAATCCACTTAAAAAAACATAACTTTTTTTGGAAAGGGTTGATCAATTCCTTAGGTGTTGTAAGAGCCTCTAAAGTTGGGAACCACTGGTGTAGTGGTTGCAAGTGCTTTAGGTTACTGAAACAAACATTAATTCAAATAAGAACACATTATTAACTATCCAATCACAGCTTTTTATACCTAAAACAGATTTACATAAACACTGAACAAAAGCAGGATATAAATTGATTTTGAGAAAAATTCTTAAATCTATGCATATCAGCTCCAGCATAAAATAAGAATTACATATGACTAAATCATCGGAATTGGTTCTTGTCTTGCATTGCATTTTCTCATTTGATGTGGCATTTTGAAAACAATGAATATTGTATAATACAACAAAAGAATAAATATTTAAAGTTGGCAAGGTGCTGACAACATAAATGATTAATGATATATCCAACTAGAGCTAAACACATATTGAAGATTGCAGCTCAAGATATTAAATTAAGTTACTGATACAAATATATTTCCAGTGTTAACCATACACTGAAACAACTGTTGATTAATCATACACTGAAACAACTGTTGATAACATTTCCAAATAAGATTTATAACAAAAAATTATACAAATATAAGCACGCTGTTCCCAGAACTTGACTTTGCACTACGTTTCTTAAGGAAGCTGGAGTATCATTAAGTTGCACAAAATCCTGTGGGCCGAACTGGAATGAAAACAAAATTTGCTTTCACTGTGATGAAACAATAATTAGTAAATAATTATCTCACAAAAAAGCACACTATTATCCAAAAAAAAATATAAATCTTTAATAATTCTAAGATGTACAAATTTAGAAGTTATATTTTTTTTTCTACAACGAACACTACATGAATAAGAGTCGTCTGAACAAAAAGTATGCATCTTTTCAAGACGTTAAATATTAATTTCTAAAAATGTAAATGAATGATTCACGTAACAACATGCAATGGCTTACAGTTTAATAAAAAAAACTACATAATAATTTAGTTTATCTATGTTAAAAATGTATTAAGCTAAAAAAGTTTAAAAAATTACTATAAATCATGAGTATTATGCTGATTATAAAAAGATATTGGGATAAAATTCAGCTACCAGTAGTTATTGTTCTATTCTGTGTTATTGTTCTAATCATGGGAAGTGAACATTATAGAAAGAATAAATATCATAAATTAATTAATGGAGGTGATAAATGAAACCAAGTAAAGGCAAGTTAAAAATGGCTTAGATTTTGCTTTGCAAATATGACATTGTTTTGATTTTGATAGAGAATAGAAAAATGTTTCAAATATAACAAGAACTATATTAAGTGCAATTTTTTGCAGCAACATTATTCAACAACTCTATCCAACATCAACATGCATCATTCATCCATGATTATGAATACAGATTTAATTCTCGAACCAATCTTACTTGTTATAAAGAGCTATTGGGATAAAAAATCAGCTATTTGTCATTCTATTCTGTGTTGGGAAGTGAACATGATAGAAATAAATTAATTAAAACTACCATGAATTAATGAAATATAGATCATAAATTAAAACAACCAATAAATTACATCTAAATAAAGTAACTTAACAATGTCTTAGATTCTGTGTTTTACAAGTATAACATTGCTTTGGTTTGAATGGAAAATATAAAAATGTTTTAGATGTGATCAGAACTATGTAAAGTCAAGACCAGATTTAGTAGTTTTTCGTCTATAGGCCAACACTGAATGTCACTCTTTGCCCAAATTCAACATATCAATGAAAATACAAAAAAGAAGTTTAGTGCAAAAAATATTTAAAAACATTTAAACATTTTTGCGGGTTTCAATAAAAGTCGATATTTATACACCTACATGTAATAATTTTAATGTTTTGTTCGGCCCCTAAGATATTGCCACCCTAGTCCCAGGCCTATAGGGCCTAATGGGAAATCCGCCCTGTGTAAAGTACAAATTTTTACAGCCAAGTTACCAACAACTCTATCCGACATCAACAGATGTCATTCATCCATGCTTATACATACAAACTTAACTCACAAACCAAACTTAATTTGTTAACAAATTAGCAAATTCTGTTAAAAGTACAAAAAATTTAAAGCAAAGCAAAATGATAAATAATAAAGCTGAAACAATGACTAGTAGTTGCATATTTTGTTTATGAATGCATTTGTTAATGTTTTATATGAAATATGATAAATTCACAGGTAAGACTCTGAAAGTTCAAAATCTGATGGTGAAGCTCGAGAACTTCTAGTCATACCAACAGTGATGGCGGAATCCGAATTCATGTCAACGACAACAACCTCTTTAGGAAGGATAGGCAATCCATCTGGGGTGAGTAGTGATTCATTGGCTGATGGAGGTGGTGACAATGGTGGGGCAATGCCATCTCCTCCTACTCCATCCTGGTTGTTGCTGTTATTTTTGAGCTGTTG
Source organism: Cryptops parisi (assembly GCA_034695005.1). NCBI lineage: Eukaryota > Metazoa > Arthropoda > Chilopoda > Scolopendromorpha > Cryptopidae > Cryptops > Cryptops parisi. The sequence continues at coordinate 3,857 of JAQIWH010007421.1, forward strand.
AGCTCGTTTTTCTTGTAACCGATGATTCAACAATCTGATCTTTTCTTCTTGCTGGAAAACAAAAACAAAAAACCAACCGAATATTGAATTTGTCATTGTAACTACTTCCACATTACTAACTAGCAGTTGAACTACTGCCCATCACTGCTTTCACTTCAGTATATTCAGGGCTTTCAAGTTTCCATTAGTTTTCCAAGGAATGTTCGTGCTCAAACACACTGTTCTGTGCTAAGAATTCTCAATAAGAAACATATCTCAATACAAAATTAACTACTGTGCAAATGCATTATTATGTTAATCACTATGAAGTTTTCAAAAAAGTATGTTTTGATGCCACTATACACTTATGTCTTATGTAAAATTAGCTGGATGCTCGCCATAAGTGATAGGATGGGAGCAGGCCTCTGAGAGCAAATTCGAGGCCTAGAAATATTTTTTTTGCAAAAAAAAAAATACTTTTCTGACTACTGGGCCCCAGTATTTTGTACTGCCCCCCCCCCCCTCTTGTCAGGCCTGGGTGGAGGAACTATTTCATTTTTTTAATTTCAATAATGATCATAAGCTGTGTACCACTGCAAAGGCAGAGTGCTGGGGAGGAATTTACTTTCATGACATTTGACATGATACTTGACATTTTCTGTTAAGTAAACAGATTCTATTTTGTAGGGCAAGATAACCAATTTTTGGTTAATTTAGAAATAAATGCAAATGATTAATTTTGTCATGAAGAGGGAGCAGCTCACTGCTACTTGGTGATCTACAACCAACTTTGGTCTTGGTTTTGATCTTTCTTGGTAGTCTAGAACATTGTAAAGGAAAGACCACATTTTTCAAAGAACTACCAAGTCTTAGACACTGAGTCCCTTGTGCCAATATTTCTATGTGAACCAGAAAAACTAGGTTAACGTGGAATCTTGTATAATATAAAAAAAAATTAGAAATATAAGAAAAATGGGCACAATAATAGAAAAAAGTTATGCTATAAAGAATCACTTCTGAAATCAATCGCTTCAATTCTTCGTTTTCAGAAATCAACCTCTGGTGTCTTTCTTCATCTTCTTTACTTGGAAAGGTATCAGTCATGTGTTTGCTTTCAGCCCTGTCTCGTGGATGGTGAATCACATCCATGACCTAAAAATAAAAATTCAAAATTCACGATATTAATCAACATTTTATAACACTTTAGCAATACTTCGAAGGTCTAAATTAGAAGGAAAGTGGCATAAGTGGATTTTTCCTTATTAAAATTAAAAACCTGTTGCTGACCAAGATCCCACCTGCCCAGCCTTATACAATGAGTTTAAATGGTACAAGTCAAGTGCCAACTTTAAAGCAGTGGCCAAGGGCCCCCCATACTGGGATACAACCTTCCACGCTTTCAATTTCTTGGAGCCCCAATACTTGATAAGGCCCAAAAAACCAGAATGTCTTAAGATGACACTGTTCATTCTTTGTGATAAGAAAAACTTGTGTGAACAGTATTGCAGAATTTTAGATGTATTCTTGGAACAAGTATATCACCACTTTTATTCTAAATTAACAAATTTAAAATAACCTTAGGCATGAAAACAAGTGCCATGGATAAGAAACAGCAAAATATAATGGCTAAAGATACAAAAGCAAAGCTTGCATCCTGTTGACTGCTTATAACAAGTGTGACTGGAGCAGTGATCATGCACAACACCTGTAAAATAAAAAGTTAGAATTCAACAACCAAGCCATTGTAGAATGAAGCAATCAAAAGCTAACTTTATCTTACCACAACATTGTAGATACTCATGCCCACATACCGAGAATCATTAATCAGTTTTACTTTAACACTTCGTGTTTCATAAGCAAGAAAGATACCAAATATTAACAGTAATCCTTTGTAGCCATATATCACACCTATATAACAATAAAAAATAAACTTTACTCGTTAACATTCAAATTTATATTACTGATCTCAAGTGCATCCTTTGCAAATATTTAATATGTGATGGCATTTGGTCAGGATTAGTCCAACCAGGGCTGGATTTAGAAGTTTACTATTCATAAATTTTTGTATGGCTGAGTTGGCCATCCAAAATCAGCATATCAATGAATGTATAAGAAAATAAAATTTAGTTAGTCCAAGAAGTATTTAAACAGATTATTGCAGATGTTAATGAAAGTTAACATTTGTACACCTAATTAGATATACGAGTATAATTTTAATGTTTTATCTATAAGGTCTAATGGTAAATCTGGCCCTGGATGCAACTAGTACTACTTGTAGCATATCCCATCCTCCATTTATGCTTGAAATATTGAAGTTTACTGTATTAATTACTGTGAACATTGTATAGTACAACGCACCAAACCACATAATGTTATTGTCAGATTCACAATGTTCAAGCTGTGGTTCCAGCATTATATCTTCCTCTGTATTCAATGGTTTTTCTTGTTGAAAGACTTCCACTTTACGCTGTAAGGGATCAACAACTTGCCACACAAGTAAGATAATGAAATCCATAAATAACATGACTCCCAACATAGCACATAACTTCCTGTTGTCAACATGGGTCTGCAATTTTGAAATAAATAATCAATTTAACTAAAAGTACATGATTATGAAAATTGTTTTTTTCTCCTTAATATGTATCTTAGAATATGTCTCATATCGTTCACAAATTAAATGATACAAGACTTGAAAATCAATAGTAAAAATAAACAATCACTGAAATAAAATGTAACATAAATTCACATACCATCTTTTTTGTTTTGGGGTCATGTTTCATTTTAGTTGTAATGCGATGAACTCTCCAAATTTTTGTAAACATTGCACCATACGAAAGTGTAAAACCAAATGTTAAAATCCATAATCTCACCTATTAAAAGAATTTCCATCCATTAATGAAGATAACCAATTCTTCCTATCAATCACTGTTAAGAATTAAAGAACTCAAGAACTTACTTGACAAACAATATGATACTGGCTTGGCACAATAAATCTACCATCAATGCCTAATAAAATCACACTGATGAAGCATAGTATGATACCAGATAGTGTAATGTTGTTGCATACAGGATGAGAGTGTTCGATGAACCTAAGAATGCATGTAGTTAACATGAGCATGATATTTTAAATAATATTAATATATGTGTTGTCTATTAATAATACCCCATACTTTCGATGACGATGAATTATGTTGAACACTAGAAGCCCAATGGCAAAGGCAATTCCAATCGTAGATATAACACACATTCCAATAAAGAGACTTAAAGAAACTGTACGCAATTCAGGCATTACAATTGTTTGATCTCTTGGAGGTTTCCCACCTACAAATATGTCATTGAAATTATTGTTGGTTATGCAAAACATGTACCATTTTATACAAGCTAAATTTTGTGTGTACTAGTATGATTTAAAATGAACTAAGCAAGGGAGGGGGGAGCGCTTCCCCCCCTGGCATGCTGCCACTGTCTGCACCCCTTATGCCACTGTGCATACCCAAACTCATATAACTCCCTAAGTGTTGCCAAAAAATCAGATTAGTTCACTCTAATCTACGATGTTGAACATAATCATATGCATATTTTACCTTTCCACAAAACTTCACTTATCCATGAAAGATTATCAGTCTGAGTGTCATAAAAACCTAATTTTTCATACTGACCATCTAAAAAAAATAAAAACTATATAAGCCATCACTAAATATAATTTCAAATTAAAATAAGCTTCATCATTTCTGAAATTAAAATAAGCTTATAATTTCAAATTATAGTGCATCATTTCTGAAATTAAAATGTAAATACAAATATCAACTAATGGTCAATAATGTTTAAGTTTATGATGGAAAAAAGAAAACACCTTGCATTTGTTCGATCAACGTCCATGCTATACGGTCACCTTTTGCAGAGAATGCAACCATCCCCTAATAAGAAAAATAGAAGAATTTTTAACATCGATGATCAATGAAATAATACCCAAAAAATCAATCACTTACAGAAACTCCAAGAAATGATGTGCTATTCATGGCTGAATATAATTGCTCGGCAATTTGACTATTAGCGTATGTAAAAGCTTCAAGGCTCGTTCCCTTGCGTTCCAACTGGTGCATGGTTTTGTTGAATGCCAACGCAACCGCCCAAATGGCATCGTAGGCCAATGGTGCTTCTTGATAACCTTCTGGTTTGCTGTCAATGAAACCATCGTTGACTAGCTCTTGGTCCAGTCGTCTAATAAATTCTTCAGAAGTCTGAAAGTTGGTCCAGCATTTCACTCTTCTGTCATGAATTAACAATAATTGTCTGACTAAAACATATTCATGGTACCATTCCCGAAATAGTCTTCTTACTATCTTGATTAAGCATCAATGCTTCTGTTGTGAGATGCCCTTCCGCAGCCTCCCTCATTTGTTCCATTGTGCAATTAACGTTCTTATCATGGACACGATACCAGTTATCTTCATACCAGCCAATCATGAACCACACATACTGCTTTCCATACAACTTATTTTTATAAATCTATAATAAAAATAAAGTGGATCTATTAAACTAAACAAATTTCATAATCAATAATAAGTAGTAGGCTAATAACTGGACAGTCTATAATAACAGTGCCAGGGCAGAAGCACATGTAGACTAAAGCTCATGCAGACATAATTCCATGTAGACTAAAGCTTAAAAATACTAAATGAAAAAATTCACAATAAACTATCGATCTAATTGAGAAGATTATGTTAGGTTAATGTTATAATCTGTAGTAAATACATATTAGCTTTCATACACATGTACTTTTATGCACATGAGCTTCTGCCCTGGGCAGAATCTGGAGTTTACAAGTTGTTACAAACACCTGAATGATGTGTAAAGATTGCTTATATTGGTTTATTGCCAAAAGTCAAGACAGGTGTGAACTCAGAGTCACTTGTACTTAACATTATTTTCATTTGATGTGAAAGCAGCAAGCAGTCACAAAAATAATAAAATAGTAAGTTACCTCACAGAGTACCCGTCTTGCTTCAGCAACATAAAATAATCCAACAATAATTCTTGCATCTTGCCTCTGTCAAAAAGTTCAACTACTCAATAAAATTGAAAAAACAAACAAGTAATGTCAAACTACTTACTTAAACTAATCAAATGAAAAATTGTTTAGTTTAAGCAATTTTATAATCAGAAAAGTATTTTAGGTTTTACAGTTTTGAACAAGTTTAGGTTTTTACCAGTTATATTTCATTAAACCAATTCGTTCAAATATTATACTTACCCTTAAATTTCTGACAGCGTCAGACGGATCAGTTAGAAAACTCTGACGGGTAATTATTTCTATACCAGTTTCCTTGCAACGGCTTTCTAAATCTTCCACGGTCTATATAAATTAAGAATGACCTAAAAATCCAATCCAAAACAAGATAAACTAAATTAAAGGCTAAACCAAGTTCTTACCGAGATAAAAACTTCTTCAGCTTGTTGTAAAATAGCAATTCGTTTCCAGTTAAATTTCTGAAAAATTTTAATCCTTGTCGGATTGTGAACAGTAGCTGAAGGATGAGTTCGAAAAAAAGTCTCAAATCGAGATCTATCCGACAATGCAGGTGAACTGGCTCCATAAGATACCTATCCAAACAAAAACACAAAGTTGCTGATCAACTAAAAGCCAGAATACAAGCAGCATCGGTTTACAAAAATTCGATTTATGAACATTCAATAGAACAAATGTCATATAAAACCATATACATTAGAAGTGTTCAAAACCACGTTACATCACTTGATGATAGATATTTCTGCTCAAATGTTATTAAAAAAGTTAATGAGAAGCACTTAATTGCATCGTGTGATTTAATCACCAATGTACCATGAAGATAATTTAGTTACTAAAGATAACACTTTAGCTTTTCTGTAACACAGTTATATAGTGGTTTCCTACTGACCACAACTCGTTCTTACAGCTTTTAAAGGCTTCCCAGCATAAAATGCATAGCTACAGCTTCCGAAGGCTTTCCAGTATTACACTGAGTTACAACATTTTGAAGGCTTTCCAGCATAACAACATCCAGAGCTACAGCTTTTGAAGGCTTTCTAGCATACCACCAAGCAGAGCTACAATTTTTGAAGGCTTTCATTCAAGCATAACAAGATGCAGAGCTACAGCAAATAGAGTAAAATTGTTCAAGCATAGGCTTACTGATCAGATGATTTTATAATAGAATTCTGTGACAATGCCTATCTTGTACAGACACTTCCCAACTTAATGATTTAACTTGTGTGAATCTGATTTCATGTTGCGATATTAGAGAGTTTATAAGAAACTATATACGCTTTTATAAAATCAATTATCCACACAATATTAGGCAACTTCCATTGTCAACTTGTCATTGGCAACCTCCCTTCAACCTCATCGGTTTTTTCCATCCATTATTAGTGTTGCAGATATACCCCCATAATGCCATGAAATAAATTGTACATATACAGTAGAACCTCTGTATCCACAAGGGATAGGTTTCAAGCCAATCCACAGATACCTGAAATCATAAATAGTAATGAACACTATTGCATGTAATTGTGGTGTGTGTTTTTTTACACAATAATGTAGATACAGAGGCCTACCTTATGATAATAAACTAGAACAATGCAATTGAGGAGTGGGGTGGAATAACAACGTAAAGGCAATTACATCGTTATTCCTAAGATCACATAAATTGAATCGTTTTAGACCAGTCTATAGCCTAACAGCATTGAGTTGCATATAATTTGCCTATTGTAAACCATCAATTTTTGTCATTTCCTCCTTTTTACAATCTTTTATTTAACTTGGCCTGTTCGTTGTGTTTGCAAGATTCAAACTTTTTTGCTTTCAATTTTGACCCACTTCCCGATATCCCAGAAATGTGAAATTTGACACACGGGCATAGTCCGCCACATATTTCAGTCTAAATTTTGAAAGAAACTTTAGACTGAATGTCATAGACTAGATGTCATGTAATTATCACGGAATTTGCATGTGAATATTTTTCTAGTAGAATGTTTGGTGCATTTTTTCCCCTAGGGGAAAAAAAAGAAAAGACCACTGGGTAGATAAGATGAGAGAGAAAGTGAATCCTTCCGAACAATAAAAAGTTGTGCTTAAAAACAAACGTTTTTCTGATAACTTGTTTCGTTCTTCACTTCCTGATTGTTTCACTCGCTTTACTCCAAAACAATGGAAAACATATAGATACTGATTTTTGTACATTCTGTATACTTCTTTCACAAATTTATTTCTTTTATTGTATTATCCCTATGGGATTTAAAATTGAAAATAAAATAAAATACATGTAGTATTCTCTGGAAGAACGAGGTAAAGGCATTTAGGCCTTAGCACGATATTTGGAATAACGACGTAATTGAATTTTTAAACTTGCCCGTAACTTTAAGACTATCAACTGAAGTTAATATTTTTTATTTTTTTTTGCAAACCTTGTTTATTTTTTATCTTTGAATATACAAGAATTTCTTAACTTTGAAGGTGCCAGAAGTTTTTGCACTTTTTCTTAAAACTACATTTTTTGACAGCTTTTGTTTTGTTGGTGGGAAATTGATTTATTTTTTAATATTTACAATTAAACAACAAGTAATTACTATAATCACATCAAATTTCAAATTGTTTTCCATCATTGTCTACACATTTT
>JAQIWH010007422.1:0-11489 GCA_034695005.1 Cryptops parisi
TTTGAAAAAGTACCCAAAATATGCAATTGCATATGCATCTATGCAAATGCATAAACATCCGGGCCCTAGTTATAACTTATGTATGTTTTAGGTAGATATGAGTTTGTCTATTGACAGCACTAGCTAGGCCTATATATATGAAGCACAGTTTTCCATAATAATCTCAATATTAAATTTTTGTAACATACAACGTTATTCCGGGCAAGCCTTTATTGTTTGAATTAAACCAGTTAATTTAAATGAAAAAAAAACTGTGGGCTAGTCATAAATTATTCGAGATATTCCGGTACTGAATTTAAAGTGAAAAAAATGTCATTAATTTCACCTCGCGGAAAATCAACTTTAACACACTAAAAAAACGACCCCCTGGCATTTCTTGCGTAAAAGTTGAAGAAAGATCAATAACTTCCCAAACACGCAAAAAAACAATAAAAGCTAACTTTCACTAGTACACACTAGGTGGATTTCATGTTAATATTAAAAAAAGTCAGAAATGTCCTTAAGGCTAAAGAACACTAAGAACATTCCACGATTTACGCGAAAATAAATTTTCCATGTTAAAAACAAAACAAACCAAACACAACCAATACGACTACAATAAAAGTCAATGTTGTTCTTGAATCATCGGTTTCGAACTTCTTTTAACGACAAAACGACTTTGCAAAACTACAAGACGAGCTTTTCTCTTCAAACGCAGTTTGTTCGAAAGAAATTCTTGCATTTTCTGGACACACAAAAAAAAAGAAATCGAGTCATCAAAGAAGTCCAAAAAAGGGGTGTTAATCGGAGGCGGAGTTTTTCAACAAAAGTTTTCTGGCAAACTGTCAAGCTGTTGCAATTACAGTTTTTTTCTTCCTTTTTCCTTACCACTTTCTTTGACATTTTTTCCTTCTTCCCTTGAGTACTTCTCGGAGAAGTTCTTAGAATCTCATCTGCCTAGAGTCGTAATTTCGATAACCGTAAAACCCCCTAAAAGTATCCTTCTTGAAGGTGCTAGTTTTTTCAAAAGACTCAAACGCAAAATAAAAGAAAAGCTCTTGGAAGTGCCACTTTTCGGAACACCATCTCGAACTACAAATTAATGAATGTGCGACATTCACGAGCCATGTATTAAAATGGTCCCTAAAGTAAACTCAATTGTCTTTTTGTTTCTTTAAATATTAAAGCATGTCGACTTTAATCACTTTCACGTTTGGAGAATGTCTTGGTTTGTTCCAAGTTAATTGTCTCCACGCGTCCATTAGTCATTGTTGATTTCTTGGAAATGTCACGAAGTACCGCACAAACATAAAATTTTGAACATTCTCGATTGGCAATTAATGTAGATGAAACAATTACCATATAAACATTGATACCGTAAAATCAACTCTGTTTAAGAACGTTCTTCGATTTACGGTTATTGGCTTTAACAAACGTCACAATTCATAAATACTGCATGTTGTTTTATTTTGAAATAATAGTGACAATAGAGAATTCAAATGTATGCAGGGTGTTCCGGAAAAATATAGTCAAACTAATGAAGAGGAAGTTGTATAACTTGAAACATGTCTTTGACTTCTGAAGAACATTATTGATAGCAATAAAAAACAAGTAGGCCTACATTAAAAATACTTTTTAAGCATCCCTTAAAAAAAACACACGCCGCCTGTAGGTGGCGTATGTTACATCTGGACAATTGTCCAGATAAAAGTCGTCATATAAAAGTCTTTATACAAAGTGTCCCAAAAGTCTGGGCCCATAGGATATGATGGGATATGGATAGGATATGTATAGAAATGTTAAAAAATGCATTGAGGTAAATGTCACTTTGAACTTGTATTGTAAACCGATGAACCAATTGATAAATAATAAATTAAATAACAAATTTTAGTGTTCTTTTATATTTTTCCTACGAGGGTAGACTTTCAGCATACCCTGTATATGCAAAACCCCGTTCAAGATGATTGTTCCGCTTAAGAAACTTAGTTTGCCATCGATTTTAAAATCGTTTATAATATTCTACGAAATTCATGCTAACATGTGATTTTTATTACTTTTAATGAATTCATTGAATAAAATATAATCAATTTTTCGCTTTCTCAAAGATTTTACAACGTCATTTTGATATCACATTAAAATAATTTCAAAACACGATACTTTAAAAATTTTCCATTGATAATTCATAAACGACAGACGAAATTACCATATAAAAGTGATATAAATATAAAGTCATATACAAAGCAACCCGCTAGTTAATTTTTATTGCCTATTGAAAAGCGTTTAAGAAATTCTAAGAACTTCATGCCAGCATGTGATTTTTATTACTTATAATGAATCAATCGAATTTCGGTTCTGTTTCCCAAAGACTGGTTCTGTTTTACAACTCCATATAAATCAACTAGGTAGCCGGCTTTCACTATTATTTCGCCAAAACACTAAAACTTTTCAATTCCATCGACGTATTGATATCTAAACAAATCAAACGTAACACACCTAGCAAAAGTGCACCACTATCGGGATGTCAACCCATTAAAAGCCACGCCTCGTGATCATAAAACGAACCGCGAGTGGAATTTTGATACTCACTTCCAAGCAAACAACAACAACGTCGTTAATTGTACTTTATGCAAATGGTTGTTCGAATCAAACAAACGTTCCAACCGGATTAAGGTAATAAATAAACGTTTGATTAAACCTGAAATTTAAACGCTCCAATTAACTACTGTTTTACGAGTGAATCACCAAACGGGTACATTTTTTGTGATTTTTCTTTTAGTACGTATGAATGGATTTTTGTTGTACAAAAAGTAAAACAGCAAACGAGACTCGCATAGATCGATATGGAGACTAGACGTATAGGCTTATATTTTTCCGTAAGTATTATAGTACAGCATGCTAAGAAAGTATGACCACACAACTTTCATCACCAATAAATAAACACCAGAGCCAGCACCAAACGAACACTCAGGTAACGTTAGTAAGGTAAAGGGTCTAAATTTCGTCCCCAGGTCACTTTTTCGTAACTCGACACCTTATTGAATGATCTAAGACGGCAATTTACAATGTTTTGACTATGGGAGACAATTACGGAACTAAATGCTGAAGTAGACAAGTAGCAATTAAAGCGCTTATTTCCAAAACGTCTTAAATCCAAAAAAACAATTTTTCAAGAAACAGGTTTTTTTCATTTATTCGACCATAGACTTTTGTATATGAACGTTGTTTTTGAGAGTACTTTTCAGTAATAATAAGTTTTGAGTCTTGAAAATAACATATTGGAATCAGCGATGCACAAATAGTAGTCAAAACCTCTTATCTCAAAAGATGATTAAAAATGGAGATAAGACGTTTTGGAAATAAGCTCTTCAATTTCTCCCAGAAATAGCAGAAAGATTCACCGTTTGGCAACAACGGATAATAATAAGTAAAAGAGAAAAATTTTTTGTGAATTAACCATCATCCAATCTAAGCCATGTAACAGCTTGGAACTGCCTGAAACCAACTCCATAGGTGAAATACCAACAGATGAAAGCCTCCAATGACAAAGGATCACAAACATGCGACACTTCTCTTGGCCAAGAAACACATGGCTTGGAATAAAAATTGGAAGTCAGTTTGACTGAATAAGTTCAATCAAGATGATAAATGTCGATTGGTTGGCCAAATAACATTTTATTCGAACATGTTCAAATTGCACACATTCATAAAAAAAATAACATATAATAGCTGCCTGCAGTCGGAACACAAATCCTGAAGCGTTTCTGAGTAATCGGAGTATTAATATAAACGTTAACATTATGGCTCGAATATGGCGCCCTCTCTTGGTACAGGTGTTTCGAAATATTACAAGACCACCGCAATAGAATGCCTAACCGTAACTTTTGTCCCATTCGGTCTAGTTTTTCCTGAGAAAAGACAAAACAGTTATGTCTTGATTATGGCGCCCCGTTTGGGGATAAACGTTTCAAAATTTTGTGGACCACCTGGGGATCGAATTTCGATCCCCAAAGTTTCGTTCCAATCAAATCAGCAGTTCCTACTTAATCATTGTATATACATGAAAACAAACAGTATAACCTTTTTTTTGAAGTCAGTTAAAAAATAGAGTTGACCGGTTACTGCACCGAGCCCTTCAATTACTACTTACATACGTTGGTTTTTGTTGTTTTTAGAGATTTGCTGTAAAAAAGTCGCACCTGAAAATGGGTAATGTCATGTTTATATTCTGGTTGTCGTGACAACAGAAGCCTTCATTCCTACATGAGTTTTTATAGGGTGTATATAAGACGTTGTAAATATATATAAACGTTGTTCTGTGTTAACGCGCAATAAACTCTATCATTATATCGTATATACTATGCCACGTATATTCATTTGTTGAATATTTCTTTATACACCATATTCTTGGTAAAGATAACACCTGAGCCAATTACTAACTTTACTAATTAGGACCTTCGACAATTTTTATTTTAAGGTTTCATGGATGTTTACACGTGGAACTGAGGTGCAAAATTTTTTATTGTTGCTGTGTTGTGTAAGTTATGGTTAACTAAAATCAAATATTAAAAAGTTTATCGAATACTAACTTAAATTATAAAGTACTAGCTATATACCCGTCAACAATGACGTCATTCTAGTGTATTATATTGAGAGCAATAATTGAGCAGCTGCAACTGCAATTTTTTGCAGCTGCACCTGCTTCTGCACTTGCAAGAAAAATGTTTGATTTCGGTGTGACAGACATACACACATACATACAGACGAATCAAAATATATTGTTAGAGATACTGTATAGCCCCATGTAACAAAAATAGTACAAATCGAATAAAAAATTGCAGAACATGGAATTACTCGAAACCAACATAAATCAAACAACACATTACTTAAACATCGCATAAATCGAAATTTGCATAAATTTAAATTCGCATAAATCTAAACTTTCAGAAATTGAAATTGGCATAAAGCAAAACTATATATATAAAACCTTAAAGAGAACTTTTAACGTACTTGTTTATGTCACATTTCTGTACATTGTGGTGTGTTTGTGTGTCACAAACGTTTAAATAAAATCCAAAAAATATCAAAGTTTATTTTTAAATTTATAAAAATGTGACATGTAGAGATTGTGCACAAAACCTCAAACTTAATTTCCGCTTAAATTCTTTAATTAATAAAAACGCACAGAGCAGTAAAATAAACATTGAAAAATTTGTTACGGAACCTGAAATAAAAATTTAACAATTTCCCACTACCTATTTAAAGATGCACATTTTTGAACACACAGGAGTACTATAAATAAATAACAAGGGACTATTATGCAAAATAAGGCTTCACAACACCTTCAACTAATAAAACATTGAGAATGAAAAGTAGAGCTATTATGTGTGTTTTCCATCTTCCACCAACATTGGTGGATGTTTGCTAATGACATTTACGACCTAAATGATGAATATCGTACAAATTCCATGGAGGACTCGGTTTTAGTACAAAAAAAAAATTAATAAAAAAACGAAAACTTCTGAACTTGAAAACTTTTCTCAACAAGATCGTTAAATTCCAGGATGGTTACTAGAGTGCGCTTTCGTAGAAACAAAATAGTCTTAAAAAAAAGGTTTCACTTAAATTAACCCGAACTTTTCTTAATAAAAGGTGAAAAACAATATCATTTCCATATATAGTTATATATATATATATTTCCAGTATTATATTTAACGACTTTTACTTTTCACGAGAAAAAAATGGTCATGGAGTTTTAAACTCAGTCTTAAAAACGCATCGAAAAGCAATTATGGGGTCCAACTTTTGTGCTCGAGTTGAAGGTATAAGAAAGTTTTTTAAGACCCAATAAAAATTGTCGTGTAAAAGAGAGTTTTTCTTTTCTTTTATATTCCAATTTCTATTTCTATATTCCCAGAATAGTTCCATTTCGATGGTTTCTTGAAATAAACGTATCGAGTATTCTATAGAATACAAAACCAAATTTTAATTTCTGTTTAATCAGTACTGTATATGAGCAACAAAAAGTCACCAATAGTTTTGGTCTATTTTAAGCGGTTCATGAAAAATAACCTCTTTGAACATCGGTGACGGTTTTTTCCGGTCCACCCTGTGTAAATTTAAACTAACGTACGCTCATATATTATGTACATTAAAATTAATAAAAATTTTATCATTAATAAGTTTATATAAAATTTATATTAGTTTTATAAATTTTATAACATTGTAAATATTAATTAATTATCTGTCATAAAAACATCTTTGTCGTTAATTATAACCGTGGTAAAAACATTTCTCGTAACTCCAGCCTAAATGTACTGTATCAGTATACCTACACACTCTAAAATTCTCTGCTGTACAATTTTATTTACTTTACATTCGCCATTACTATTCGCTAGTTAGTAGTATCTATGCGCGATGTTATGCTGGAAAGTGAAAAGTCTTCAAAAGCTGTAGCAACGCGTTGTGCTCGGCAGGAAAGCCCTAAAAAGCTGTAGCTATTCGCTGTGTCATATACAGAAGAGCTAAAAGAGGTGTACTTTAAAAACTAAATTAACTTCACAATAAATTGGTGATTAATTCACGTGATGCAATTACGGGAACTCTATTCCTCACTAACTCATTTAATAACGTTTTAGCAAAAATATCTGGTGTCACCAAAGTGGTGTTATACGTGCTTTGGAGTTTCGAATAACGTTTTTATAGCCGCTGATCAGGCATTATACTCTCATAGGTTAGTTTTAGGTTACTTCTACCAAACGTCACTTCGTATATAAGTGACCTTTGGTTTAAGTCAGCGTTTCCCAGTTACATGTTCGTCGCAAAATTCGCTTGTATTTTGCACAACATGATGATATACCTTAAACTTTTTTAATGTACTACATCAATTAGTAATCATAAATACTCCTAACAAGCAAAATATTTTCTTAATCTAATGACAAATACCTTTAAATTAAAGGAATCGTAGTTTAGGCAAAGATTCTGCGGAACCCCATTTGGGAAACACTAGTTTAGATAATTTAACACAATTTGTAATTTAACACAGTTTTTATTTACCTAACATCATTATTTCAATGCTTATTTTACAGTATACCTTGCCAAAACAGGTTTATTATTCTGTGCAATGCTTAAATTTCATACTTTGCTGATAACAAATACATGCTCTTCTGAATTAAATTAATTAAATATGAACATAATCATAACACCGTAAGTGTAAACAATAAACGCGCTTCCAAATTTATTTCTAACAACGCCAAAGTAAACATAAACAAAAATTCACATTGGTGATACAAAAGATTTTGTTTTGTTTTTTGATAGAAGTTCTAAAAATTAAACAATAACACATAATGTCTCCCAAATCCACACCAAATTAGTTGCCAAGTTTCTTGAAAATGTTTTCGATTTATGCACGCAGAGACAAAACATGGAAATAATTTTTTAGAATATTGATTTCATGTACTTGTATACTCATACTGTATTTCAAAGTCATACATGAATTCTGCAAAAGAAAGGTTTTCTGGGTAATATAAAAATAAAAGAAAGTTTTTCGGGGTGATTTCAAAAACAGCATCGATTACTCAAATGGAAACTTGAAGAATGTGTAAAAAGTCATAAACATGTTTTTTTTTTAACAAACTTTCCTAATGTTTCATCGTCATCAATATTGGATGCAAATTTCTGCGAAAAGTTCTTAGTGTGATTCGAGGAAACACAAAATAATACCAACTTCGTCCACAAAAGGCTGACGCGTCAACAACATACCAACTTCCTGTTTAGAAGCTGCGCTTTTAGGTGAAAAATATTTTTCAATAATCATCTTTTTTTTTTGCACGCAAAATCTTTAATTATTACAGGAAAACGAGCACATCATCAAAAACATCCTATCTACCTCGAAATGTTTACGACTTGAAACGTGAATGAAAATTGTGGAATGATTCCGACATTTCCCGTCGTTAAACGAGAGAACTGAAATACTATCAACCACTTATAGTTTTAGAAAAGTTTGCGAAACGTCGTGCTATTGTACGATTTAATGACGTATTCAGCAACAATTTCGTCTTGTTCTAAGAAAACGCTTTATTTATCTGGAATTTTGCATTCACGATAACAATTTTATTATCATTCGCTATAATTAAGTTAACCTTTTCACATTTTCCTTGTTTTGATCAATAATCGTATATGAGAGATCACGGGTTGAAGATTGGTTGGAAGTTCCTGTCTTACAATATTGATACCAATTAAGAACAATAATTTGTGTTACAGTCGATCCTCGTTAAACCGCCCCTCTATAGATTGCCATCCCTTTTTTTTGTCACTAAGAACACAGAACCCAATTCTCGTCTCACACAATAATCCGCCCTCTTTAAACCGCCACTATCGTTCATCGCCAACTTTTATCCAGTATCAACGGTGACGGTTTAAAGAGGTTCGACTTTATTTTAAAGAAAAAACTGTGGAACAACACTTGTTGTCAGATTTGTAGTAATCTCAGAACATGTCAACATCTATTACCGTACATATTACCACTGGATTTTATATAATGTTCATTGGCGTCACTAGGGTGGTGTCACCACGTGAGCAGGGGCTATAAAAAGTTATTCGAAGCGTCATGCGTAATGGCATTGAAAGGTTCGACACGTGTGACATCCCTTTGGTGACACCAGATATTTCTGCTAGAATATTATTAAATTAGTGAAGAATTTAGAGTCCACTTTAATTGGATCTCGTGATTAAATCACCGATTTACTAAGACGTTGATTTAGTAAACACTTCAGCCTAGAACACACCGAAAAAGTTACAACTTTGTAATCCTGTTCTGCCGCGCACAGCATATATTGCTACAACTTTTGAAGGTTTTCCAGCATAATAACCCACACTCCTCTAAATGGCGATTACTAATGCGACTGTAACATAATGTAAATAAAATTTTACAACATATAATTTCAGCTTTGTAGCTATACCGTACATGTACAGTGAAACAAAATGTTTTTGTGGTCATAACTAACGGCGATATTTCTGTGTCCGGGGTCATAGGGACTGTTGGTCATAGGGACTATTGGTTATAAGTATTGCTCACAGGAAGGAATTTTTAATACAAAACTTGTAAAAAAAATATGGCTTTAATTAATTTTTTATTCAAAATAAACCCCTATATAATATAAAAACATAGTCTACGTATATATTCAAAATCATAACAAAAACCATGACCAAAAATGTTTCAAACTGAAAAAAACAAACGAAATTTTCTTTATTAAAACGTTTCTGGTTTGTGACAAAACAGTAATTTAATTAAATCCCAATATATTAAGCTTCCTATTTCAAAATAAAAAACAAAACAAAACTTCCTAGGAAAAAAAAAACATAACTTTCTACAAGTCTAGAATAACTAATTCTTTTCTACAGAAAAAAACTTTCAATTCTAAACACGGGTTCGGAATTATGAGAAAAATTCATGAAAAATCGTTTAGCAAACTTTCACGTTATTTGCATTAGCGATTACGTTTACGCTGTCATCATCACGTTCAACGTAAAAAAAAAACACAACTAATGTTTGCACGTAAAGACAATGAAAAAAGTAATAAAAATATAGTATATAGACGTTCAATTATTTTCTTTTTCCGAGAATACATACACAAAAAGAAAAGTGTGGTGCAGCTGACACACACCATGTCAACGTTCGATTTTTGTTGCAGCTGTTGCAGAAGCATCAAGATGACTTTCGTTCAACTCAACTGAAGTGATTGACATTTTCAATGGGCGTGATGAAACGGTAGAAAGAGACTTTTTCTTGGTGTTGTAAAAAAGAAATTAAAGCCACACGAAAATTGCTTTTGCGAGACCCCATTATTAATCCTGTATCCTTCAAACTGTTATTGGAAAGACAGCGTTTTGTAGACATTACCGACAATAGCCTAAAAATAGTACTTCGATACACAATATACCACAAAAAAAAACACGAGTTGTAAACTATCCACTCCCCGACAATGGAAAACAAACGGGTTTTTCATGCAACCGGCATTGACTTAACAGATTTTATGCTTTCGGTACCGGTAATGTATAGAATTCAGGCACTTTATACAAATAGTCATGTTTAGCAAAAATCTAGGTCAGGTTCAAATTTAGGTCTAAAGTTAGACTGTTTTTGGCGAACATGTCAACTCGCCAACATACAGAAGTTGTATTGAAAATATGTTGTTTCATACTTTGTCAAAAGAGGCTAGACAATGTATAGAATGCCTAGCTTCCATCTATTGCTGATACCACCTATTGTTACTATCATTAAGTCCTCGATTATTGTTATTTCCAAGACTATTGTTACTTTCCAGACTATTGTCACGTTAACCCTTGTACATAACCGGCATATTCAAGAAAACCGGCACTTTCTCCATAGATGCCGGATAGTAGAAAGTGTAAAAAGGGTAGTTCATTTTCCAAAACACTACCAGAAAAAAAGAATAAATCATACATCCAGACACTTCAACACCAAGTGCGCAGTGCAATACCTATTATTCTTGATACCACGTCTGCAGAAAATCCTTTACAGTAAGTCTGAAAGGTCTGGACATTTCATTTTCAAGGGATGAAAAATGGCTGCAAAATATTTCTACACTCTCCCCCCCCCCCAAAAAAAAAGATAATATTTTTGTAGGCAATGCAACAATCTACGAACTAGCGAAACGTGAAAAGGCTCTCTCTCTCTTTATTTCTACTTGTTGTCGTACCAAAAGAAAATTTGGACCGTTGAAAAGACTGAGTGATGATCTCACTGTCATCGTGCACGAGACGCAAGACTCGAGTTTAATCGGGCGACAACTACGTGACCACTTTCTTCAATCATTTCTACAGAACAAAACTGAAGAAGAAACAAACACCACAAAAGAAAAAACCCAAACCTTTAAGAAGAAGCTTAAGACTAATCCAAGAAACTCCCTACTGAGACTACGATAAAACAACAAAGTTTTCACACTATAAAACTGTACCACAAAAATCTATGTAGTCCCAAAGGATCAAAGACTTCCATCCAACAGACCTCCCAAGAGACTTGAACGAAATAAAAAGGTGTTGTGTCCAAAGTGTAAAACGAGAAATTCAAAACTTTTTCACTGCATTCTATATGACATTATTTGAAGTGCAAAGTGTAAATTTCTTTTAGAGATTTTAAGAAAGTTGGAAATGTCCTTCTGGAAAGTTCTTGGTAAAGTCGGAAATGGTCTTGTGCAAAGTTACCTGTAAACAACAACAACGTTGAAAGATGGTACAACAGATGGTAATAATAAATCATTTCTTTCTAAGTGAAACTGGCATCAATTTCTTAACTAACAATCAGGGTTTCCGTAAGTACGTACTTAAGTACAAGTACAAGTACTTTCTGAATAAGTACTTGAAAGTACTTTAAAATACAAGTACCAAGTACGGTTCAATAAATGTACTTAAGGCCAAGTACCAAGTACGGCTCAATAAATGTACTTAAGGCTAAGTACCAAGTATACGGTACTTAAGTACAAGTACATTAC
>JAQIWH010007423.1:0-11489 GCA_034695005.1 Cryptops parisi
GAATATCTCATTCGAAGAATTGCTTTCGAAGAATAGGTTTCGAAGAATTGATTTTCGAAGAATTTACCTAGAACCGTTGACCTTGATTGTATTTTAAAATTTAATACAATATGTATGTATTATTTATTTTTAAAATTTTATTTTTTTATTTTTGTTTCAAGCCTACAGTGAAATCACGTTACTGTACATATGTAATAATAGATTTCTGTTATCCGTCTATTCAGTTATTCATTACGGCCCTGGTCCGGACGGTGACGGTTAATCAAAGTATTACCGTACTATGTATTGAAATACATAGTACAGTAAAATTGAAATACATAGTATTGAAAGATCAATACAATTGTTATTGTTTAAATAACAATTGTATTTAAATTAATCCTCCCTAAAGACTTTGATTGTTTGATTGAACAAGAAGTTATATGATATCAAGTGACAAATCACAGACAAGTGACGTGCGGCAACAGACCGTACTCAACAGATTGGTAACAAAGCGGAAGAGAAAAAAAAAAGGTACTTTTGCAGTTCAAAAGTAAAGATCTTCCAAAAGAAATCAAAAAGAAAGAGATACTTTTGAGATAAACTTGGATTAAACGTAGAACAAGATCGTATAGAGAAATTAACTGATAAATTATTTCATATGGAAAACGAGGCTGTTTGCTCTACCAGAGAAAAGGATTTGTGGCGGATGGCCATTAACGCTGAGGAACCAAACCGACTTCAAAGGACAGATAGTAACTACGAAAAACGTGTAAAGGAGTGGAGAGTATGGGACAAATTTAACACGAAGACATATAATTTATTAATACGTACTATGATGCGCCATAAGTGTTTAAATACTCTTATGTAAAAAGTGCTAGAAAACTATGGGAAACAATTGAAAAGAACAAGTCAACAAAGAATCAAGGCAAGTCAGAAAGATTACAGATTGAAGTGTCAACACAACTGACAAAAGTTAGAATAAAAGACCCAGAGAACGTAGCTGAATGCATCAATTGAGTGATTGTCATTGAAAATTGCTGTGAAGACCTAGGGAGAGTGATAAGTGGACAAGAAATGATACATTATGCAACATATGGGCCAACGAAAAAGTACGGACACTGTGTGAGGGTTTTGGATGCATAGCCAGAATCATTGACAACTGAAACTTTGATATGAGGAAAATCTTACAAAACGAAGGAGTATGGTGGACAAAAATGTTTGGAGATGACAGGGCGAAATTTGCGTATGAAAAACAAAAGAAGTTTGACTGGAAAGAGAAGACAGAATTCTTCAAAATGGGCAAAATTGGTCACACCGCAAAAGACTGAAAAAGTAAAGTTAAATGCCAAATTTGTTACAAGGCTGGACATTCTTCAAAGGATTGTTGGATGAAAAACAAGTTTCAACAATCAAAACGAGGACAGAGTAGTCAAAGTGAATTAGTGGATAAAAAGAATTGGTCTCCAAAGGCATCAGAGTTGAAAAAGATCAGTAAATCGAACATTGTAAGTGAAACTGGAAAAAGATCGGAGAATTATGAGGCAGATAAAAATTCGAGATGGTTGCTGGATATCGGAGCTACCAGTCCTATGCCAGTGGAGAAAAAACTGTTTGGAGAAATGGAGCCCTGCCAGCAATCAATTGAAACGGCGATTGAAGAGAAAGTATTGGAGTCAAAAGGAAAAGGTTACAAATGCTAGGTACCGAAGAATCTATAATGTTGAAACAAGTTTTGTATTTTCCGAATTTAAGTGAAAACATGATGTCAGTATGCAAAATAGTAGATAATAAATTAATGTATTGTTTAAAAACATAGAGCAGAACTATAAGACATGTTGTGTTATTTGATTAACTGTCAAACATAAAACAACGAACAACTGAATCTCAAAAAAATTATTGTTTATAATTATATTAGTTCGGCTATATTTATATTCCACTTGCATTTATGATTTGTGATGCGACTGGTTACTTGACGATTTTCATGTTGATATTTAGCCACTAATTTCAAGTTCAAAACATTCAAGAGCAAATAAACCTTAACTACAATGTTTTTGGCAATTGGCAAAATTTTTGAAAAAACTACACTCCTAGCTGTTCTGTAGAGTTCTAATGTTTTAAGTGGTCCTATAGTGGAGGAAAAAGCTTACAGATAAAAGGGGAAAGCAATTAATACCATAAATTGATATGAGGAAAATCGAGTGATTGAAAGGGAAAAGGGAAAAGCTCTACCAAGTTGTAGTTTGAGGGTCATGAGATACTGTAGCAGTAGCTGATACTGTGTTGTTTCCCCAACTGCTCTTTTTTTTGGCTTTTTCACAACACACTCTTTTGAATTTGTTGATCACATGACTACATATACTGTAATACATTATCGTAATGTCATAAAATAATATTACTATTAACATTTATTTTATCACTTTGCACTTAAATAAAAAGATCTATAGAAATTATTAAGTGCAAAATTGCTGCATAAAAGTAGGCATAAATTTAGACTCAAAGACCTGCTTTTAAGTCATTAAAATTTTGTGTACCCTCTTTTATGTAAGTGTGAGAAATTTCATCTTCCAAGCTATTGTAGTTTTTGAAATTGAGCTGTCACAACATTCAGCAAAATGCCGATTTTGGTCCAACTGGGATAGAGAGAGACTCGCTTCGCTCGTCTTAAAAACTAGTGCTGTACAATGAGAGATTTATATTTCATTGTCACCGATGTACTGCATGCAGTGAAATGACTCTTTGGGAACACGATGTTCAGACCCCAATGACTAGGTGGACTCATTAAAATGAAGCTATAGTTCTGCTATTTTTTAATTAGGCAGTTCAACAATGGCTACTGCATTGTGTAAGCCTTAAAAGTGCGCTTCTTATTAGCAAAAAAGTAAAATTATCGATTTAGTGAAGGATTTTAATCAAAATAGGTATGTGTATGGGTAAAAAATAGCACCATTACATGTAATACAGTATATAGCATTTGGTATTATTCGCAGTTTTAGTTACTTGCGTATTAGCTTGGAAACTATTCCCAATAGATAAAGGGGGTTCAACTGTACTCGGAACCACTTAATCACGTTCACATAGGTTGAATTACTCTCCTGTCTTGCTATACAGCTGCTTTTTATACGGCTGTAAAAATATGTTTTTCTAAAGGAAATGCTTTATGGATAGCTCATCATAGATTTATAATGTGTTTATACCGATAACTGGTATGCTAATTTTTAGTCATCAGGATAAATTAATGATTAATTAATAAAGTGTCAAAATGTTTTTGATTTGCAGTTTAAATTCGTCAACAGATATCAATCTCCTTGTATGGAACAAAAAGAAAAGGATATGTGCGAAAGAGCTTGCAAATTAAAGAACATGAAACGAGTGCTTAATTGCAGGTTAGTTCAGTTTTATTAAATTTTTGATACATCAAATCAGCTTAATATAATTTTGCCTAAGCAGTAACATTTTGTTCCACCTTTAAACCATATAACTAAAAAACATGTCATCTTTCTGTCTGTGCTTGTTTAAAGTTGAATTATTTTTCACAAAACATGTTACTTAAGTTTGGTGACTTTAAAACAAGTTATAGACTTTGTCAATGTTAACGATTTTGTCAAGTGTGTAAAATGTGTTTTTTGCAAACCCCCCTAACTCCTTCTGACTTTTACCTTTATATACAGGGTGAGTCGCTTAAGTCATTCACCCCGGTTACTTTTTTAGCTGTTTATTTTATAAAAATTGAACTATCAGTAGGTAGATCGACTGTGGGCAATCCAATGCAGTTATCGGAAGTGACCTTGAATTTTATTTTAAAGGTTATTCGGCTTTTAACTAATACATCCTAGACCTCATGTGTGATTTAGAAAGATGAAGGTATTCATGAAATAATGCCAACGCACAAAAAAGTTAAAAAATCGACAGGTTGAAACGGAAGTTATGAACGATTTGAGAATGGCATGTAGAGCCAACTATTAAAGCCAACCAGGGACAGCTGCAAGTTTACCAAGATTATTGTAGTTGTCTGAGGTTGGCCTTGCTGACGTGCTGCTCTGAAACCGTTTATAACTTCTGTTTCAACGTGTTGATTCGATCTTTTTTGTGGGTTGGCATTATTTCATGAATACCTTCATATTTCTACATCACATATGGGGTGTGAGATTCATATTATAAAAGTTAAAGGTTGGATAATCTTGAAAATGAAATTCAAAGTCACTTCCGGCATCTGCATTAGATTGCCCATGGTCGAAATACCTGATGATAGTTCAATCAGAATTTTCATAAAATAAATGGCTAAAATGGGTGGCCGACTTAGGAGATTCACCCTGTATACAGTATATCGTGACGTTGTTAGGTGGGAGAGACAGGTCTCAGGAATGATTAAAAATTGGAATTAAAAACTCACCTAAACTAACATAATTTAACCTTTTAAAGTGACTACTATTTCATTGAAGGATTAATTAGGCAGAGGCGGATTTATAGGTACTCGCAGTAAGCGCAAGAGTAGGGCTCCCTGCAGCTGAAGGTCCCCCAAATTCTAGTAAAAAATTTGTCAAATAACAAAAAAGCCATTTGTAAACACCAACTTTTAGGGGGCCCAATTTAAGTTAACCATCTTAAACAAGATTTAAATGTTTTAGTAAAATATTTTTTTTTGTATCTAAATAACCAAACAAAGAACAAAATAAGATTGAACTTTGAAAAAAAACTCGACTGCGCATAAACTATGGCATATATCGTCTGCCATATTGGTGTTTAATTGACTTTATGTACCCAGTGACACTCGTGAGACTAAGACAAATCTATCGACACCTACTTCATCAATATATATTAAGCTATTTAGCCTGTAGGAGGGACCAAAGAATCATACATATATAGTTACATGCATACAGTATAAACGGTACACTTTAAAATATAACCCTTTTTCTTGCACAGTCAAGTAAAAAGTTTTTGTTACTAATAGCATCATAGGCGTGCGCACGGGGTGTGCAGGGTGTGCAGCTGCACACTCTAATGTCAAAAAGTATTGTAATATGGTAAAAACTATCGTATGATTTCTTTAACTTTTATTTTTGTTAAACTTCATATCTTTACCAGAGAACTATCAAAATCTTTTTTCCTCCTCAATAAACTACATTTGGAGTAGTCTGTAATTGATATTAAATATATTAATACAAAAAAATGTTGTTATAAAACATTGATATTTTAAGTATTGATACTTTGCCATGCACACCCTTATGAAACATGCTGCGCACGCCTATGAATAGCATATCATTATGGTACGTTATGTTTCGAACTGAAATTTGAAATTTTCTTAATTTAAATTTACACTATCATTAGCAAGAAATGGTTTAAAATTCGAGAATGTTTTAAAATAAGTTGATTGGTGCCAACTCCAAATCAGATTATGTCAAATATACTTTTCTTTATTAATTATCGTTTTGCTATATTTTTTGTATTAAATATTTAATAACGTTACTGTCGGAGGGTTTGTTTCCCATGGATCGTCGGGTTCCTTGGATCACGACCGTTGCTTGCTTCGACAGCTTGCGACTTCAAATCCGGTGACCGGCTTGCCCGTTTACTCGTCGCGGTAAATAACACGTTTGCATGAATGAAAACAAAACATAGTTTATTGCTATGTTAAATCGTTTGTAGTCAATAAACCTTACCACATCTATTCTTGTACATCAATGGCTGCTGCCATTCCATTCGTTTGTATTCGTTACTATTTCTTCACAACCGTTTCATTCCGCTGCCAGAATACAACTTCTCTCTTTTTACAATCAAAACATTAACAACAACAACTCCTTAAACCTAACAATGTGCACATTTTCATGCATTGCATGAACTTCATTCAGCTAGTTGTACTATAAATAATTTACTCTAATTATTTAAGTCCAACAGTTACAGCAATGGTATCACATAACGTAATGTTTGCAAATTTGCAAGATACTAAACTAGTGTAATGTAACAGAACATGTAGAAAAATTTGGCAATCAGTGTACAGTAACAAGTAATGTAACAGTATATGTTTGGTCTACCACCAGTGCCTGGAGCTAACGTTTCATGGATACTGATAGATAACCAATTGTAGAGCGTTGCACAAAGCTATTTTCAGTCTGGCCCAGCTTGTTCGGCCGACTGAGCATGTTTACGGGCTGAGTTTGTATATGAGCCAGTTCCAGCCCGGCGCGTTAGCTCCAGCCCGGTGCATCAGCTCCAGCCCTGCGCGTCAGCTCCAGCCCGGCGCGTCAGCTCCAGGCTGTCTGTCACACTGAGATAGAGAAAATCGTGAAGAAAAACGTTTTTTATCACTCCATGGGCTTTGAACCTGCACTGGACAGGTTCAAATGGCAGTTATATCAGTATTTTACCCACTGGGCCACTTGAACTCATACAACATAATCTGTTTTTTACCACCTAAGAACCTCCCTGTCATCTTTGACGGGCATGTAGCTAGTATAATAAAATAAAATAAAATAAAATAAATGTAACTTGTTAGTTCATTCTATGCAGTTGCTTAGATGAGCTGACAAGCTAGGGCTGGTGCATCGGGTTGAAGCTGGCTCGTATATGGACTCAGTTTATAAACACGCTCAGATCACCGAACGGGCTGAAAAAGGTTTTGTGCAAGGCTCTACCAACTGTACCATACAAATTTTCTTCTCATAAATTGTTCTCATAAACTGTAGTCAATATTTCGATAAAATATTAGTCAACTTTCATGAGTTTTAATTTTAATAACCTGAAATTTTTTTTTTAGATTGTTAGTAACACTTTTGTGGTTTTAGTATGAGATACTTTAATTAAGTTAATGCTAATGAACAAACTGATGAATACATTTTTGAATACATTTGAAAACGTTGAGGGTTCACCAGTTTTTCCGCTAATATGAGAGCTGATCAATGCGGAATCAGACTGATTTTTTTGCAAACATACCTTAGGACATAAAATTTTTTAAGTAGTATATCTAAAAAGAATGGCTATTCTTTATGTTCACAAGATGGCAGGAGAATCCGCTACTTTATATGGCAACAATGACGCTTTGAACAAAGGCCTTTCTCACATGGTTAATAATGTAGCCCACAATTTTTTTG
Organism: Cryptops parisi; assembly: GCA_034695005.1. NCBI lineage: Eukaryota > Metazoa > Arthropoda > Chilopoda > Scolopendromorpha > Cryptopidae > Cryptops > Cryptops parisi. Next base: position 7,065 of record JAQIWH010007423.1, read on the forward strand.
GCCAAAAGACAGAATCACCTACCGATATGTAGTGAATTCTTTCAGCACAGACCTTGTGCTGAAAGACATGTGACATGTTTGTTTCCCTACTCCCAAGAAGAACTGCAGGACCTATGGTTTAAAAATGTTGAGTAAGTTCTGAAGATGTCAGAGGTGATTTTGAAGAGCGTCACAAAGAATGGATTGCATTACCTCGTGTGATCGAAGATTGTCCATTTGAATAAGTGCATTAAAAATGGGTGGGGGTTATTTTAAAAAGACATTGTACATGTTTGTCCAGATTAATAAGTAGCTCAGATAAAAAATTAGTGTCTTTATTGATGAAGTTCGTTTGTTAAAGACATATTTTGTTGAATATTATTCAAACACATTTTACACACTTAATTTTTTTATTAATTTCTTTATCACTTTCTCTTTTATTGTATCATCCCTATAGATATAGCTGAATTCATAAAGCTGAATTTGCTATGTAGCTTAGAAAGTGAGATATAGCAATTTTCGGGGCTACTTGCTGTTCGGCGGAAACCTATAAAAATCGGCTATTAGCTTAAAAAATTTATTTGTTTATATTTATTGAAATATGTGAAGGGTATTCTCCCTGGTAGCTTTAAAACTTCTGTCAAATTTAGTGCAATATATAGTTTTATACACAGTAAAGCAAAAGTTTTAACGTGGTGTTAGAATTTCAAATTTGACTTTTCTTTGTTTAATTTTACGAAGCTTCAAAAGTAGAAAAAATTAAGACATGTAATAAGTAAAAATATAACTTTTTTTGCAGGTTTCCATTCATACCAAAGAAAGTTTTTAATACAACATGTGATATTGCTAACATGTCTTCAACGGAAATAACTGATCTGTTTGCAAAGCAATTCATAACCTTTTGGGTTCTTCCAAACAAAGCTGAATGTGGGTGTTACAGAGCTTGTAGTCACAACCTTTATTCTACTTTAGCAACAAGATTCCAACCACATAATTTGACACAGACCAATGTTATCATGAACATCTCAAAAGACAACTATGTGGTCTATCAGGAACGTTACAAATATGGTCTGATATCATTTTTGTCTGATGTCGGTGGAAATTTAGGTTTATTTTTGGGATTATCTATACCAGCAGTTTTAGAGCTTATTTCTTTTATCATAAAATATCACAAACAGTATAAAACATTCCAAAATCGCATAAAAGACCCCATTTTCCGAAAGATTATTCAAGTGATGGATCAAGATACAATTGACTACGTGGAGTCATCAGATAGTCTTCACCATTTGAAAAAGGAATCCACTACTGGTTTTGATTGGAAAACAAGATTTATGATCTCCCTAAGCTGCAGCATTATTTGGATTATCATAATGTATTTGAGAACCACTCAATTTTTGTTAAATCAGAAAAGCTTTGCAGTAAATGTATTGACTCCTACATACATAGATTTTCCCACAATTTTATTATGCAATGATAATATGGTTTGTGAAAATATGAAAAAAAAAGTAAACAAAACAAATTTTTGTGATGTTGATTTTTATAAACTGATGCCAAATGGCTCTGCAACTAAACTGTGGGATAAATGTTCAAATGTAAAGCAAATGAAAGTAAATGAAAGTGCCATACGAAAAAAGGTAAGATTAACATTTAAATTATTTTTTCTTTAAAAGATTTATTCTACTAGGTGAAATACAATTAATGCAAAGAAATTAAAAAATTTACATCACCATTGTACAAGGTGATTCTTATAAACTCAAACCCTAAAATTGTTTTATAGCTCATGAGTCATGAATAATCAATTAAATTTTCATGACAACTTACCTCTTGTGAGTTACATGAGATACGAGTCAGGGTGCAAAGCATGTTAACGCTACAAATGAAAGCACATAGTTTTTGTCGGGGAGAAGCCGAAACCTTAAGTGAGAGACCAGGATTCAAGACAAGAGACGGTAATCTGAAATTGGCATTCTGCTACCGCAAGATGGTGTGAGCAAGAACAAGATATCAGAAAAACATTGTTTTTATGCACAATTTTTTATTATCAGTGGGTTAGATGAGTTCACCTCAATCTTTATGGTAGGGATAGGGGTGATGTCATAATTCACTACCCCCAATTTCTTTCTGGCATCTAGGACATATAGTGGCTTCTAGCATGCGCCACAGAAGGAAGATGAGGTAAATGTTCTCGTTCAGCCAGCTGTTTTTTTCCAGACGAGGATTATCTGTTGTCAAACTGCACCAAACACTCGGCCTTTACAAATTCAGTTTTTCACATGCAAATTATGTGATAATTACACGACAATTGCCTTCAAAATTTAATAGACTGAAATATGTGGCGGACTATGTTCGTGTGTTAGATTTCACTTTTGTGGGATATTGGGAAGTGGGTCAAAATTGACCGCAAAAAAAGTACGAACCATGCAAACAAAGATATAATGAACAGGTCAAGTTAAATAAAAGGTTGTAAAAATTGGTGAGGTTGTCCATGAAGAGCAATATAGTAACAGAGTGGGAATATGATGTGCAAGGGAGTTGATGGCGACAATGAACAGGTAGTGGTTAAGACATCGCCTTGAGGCACCTTGTTTTCTCAAAGGAACCAAGGGGAGAGTAACCATGGAGAGGAACGATTGAAGTAAGCTGGTCAGCCGCTCACACAATCTGATGTCATAGAGAGCATACAGAATGCTGTGGTACCAAGTCTTGTCATAAGCCTTCTCCAAGTCGAAGAATAGCCCCAATGCATGTTGCTGGAGGAGGAAGGCATCCTGAAGGAAAGACGCGAAGGATACCAAGTGGTCGATGGTATAGTGGTTGAAACGGAAGCCGCGACGGAAGCCGCACTGAAGCCGCACTGAATGGAGGCAGAGCCGCACTGGTGTGGCTAGCTGCACGGAAGCCGCACGGAAGCCGCACTGGTGCGACGGAAGGCGCACTGAATGGAGGCAGAGCCAGATCGTGGACTCTTTGCGGCCTGGGCAAAATGATTTTTGAGCGCTCTTTTTTGTAACTTATTTACTATATAAACTTGTATGTAAAAGGCCTATATGTATTGTGTTTTGCGTGTCATTTGCATGTAGCAAATATTTCATTATACATTTTAGAGTTCGTGTTACTGTAACCCAGAGTTTCTCAATTATATTTAGTGATGAAAGCTTTTTATAATTTGTACAATAAAACGGAACCCTTCAATATCTGAAGCACTTAAAATGCGACATAATTTCTTAAGTAGACAAAGATAAGTTCATTTGAAAATTTATTTTATTTAGGTAGGTAAGCTAGGTAATTAGGGAAAGGTGAGGTGCACCAACTGACTAAGAGTGTGTTATGTGGCACCCACTGAACATGTCAGAGAACAAAAGCAAAAACCATACGGGAATATAAAAAGGGACAAACTAATACAAAGAAAGACCTCAGAGACAAAAACTTCAGAGAAATACAAAGGTTAAGTCAATAAGACCAGACACAGTCAGAAAGATTATTAATCATTAATGATTATTGATCATTTTATTTAAATTTTTTTATATATGTTTGAAATGGAATACATCAACGGGAAATGCTATGTGCAATTCCGCGTAGATATTCCAATGTTGTTCGATTTTGTCTATTGTTAAAAATGTTCTTTAATCTTTTTTCTCTGTCAATGTACTTTTTTTTTTGTTGAAGATAATGGCATTTCTCTAATGATGTCTTCTGATTTTTTTTTGACTTGTATTTGCTCCTTTCTTATTTCGTTAATTAATGTATAAATTTCTACATGGGACTTTCCAACCAAAGATTTTAGTCGTCAGTGTCAGGCTTTTACTTTGTTTTGAGTTCTCAGAATTCTAGAATTCATTTGTTTGGCGTCATGAACCTTGATCAAAAGGCTTCCATTGCGCAACTTAGATACATCTTCAACCTCACCAACAACAGACATCAGGGTCTTATGAATAACCATCGCAGACACACACATGAAAGTACCATCTGTTCTACTCATAATAAAAAACTGAGTTCGATTTGTCATCGGTACAGGACGAACATGTTTTTCAACATCAACATTACACGTCTTCTCAGGCGTAAAATTAGGTAGGGTTTTTTTTTTAATTATACCATGATTAGTTGCATGCGGTTCCACGTTAATACGCCTACAACAGATACGCCTACTACAAAAACGCCTACGTCAATACGCCTACTGACAAAAATGCCTGCTGTCAAAACGTCTACTGACAAAAATGCCTACTCAAAGCGACCACTAGTACCAAGTACAAATAAAAATATTAAATAAAAAACAACAAAATACAGGAAAGTTACATGGAAAGAATGGTTCATGCCGTGTTTTATTTGGACGGAGCCAGGGCCGCATTTATGCCTAGAGCCCGCAATTCAATAGGGCCCGGAAAGACCCTGCTGGAAAAGCCCTGCTTTTTCAATATTTTTATTTTTTTATTACGTTTATTTATTTTT
>JAQIWH010007424.1:0-11489 GCA_034695005.1 Cryptops parisi
GCGGTTCTCGTTTATGCGTATTTTGGCAAATTGGACTATACAGTAAATTCTCATAAACGACTGTAGATGGCAGTATACGTTCAATTTCCATCTCACTAGCTCACAAACTCACAAGTGAAGCTAATACAAAGATTATAATAAGAAAATATTACAAAAGTTTGTACTTCGGGGTTAGACTCCCCACCTCGCTTGTGGCGCTATTTGCTTGTATTTTGAATCGCTTGGTGTTTTAGGTAAGCTTAGTTAAACAAACAAAAGTGTATGAAATTAAAATGTATGATTAATGAATTTAGTAATTATATTTGCATTTAACCTAACCTAACCTGAGATCATTTCAAGCCTAAACTGAAATCATACATCTTACATGATGAATGAATCCCAGTTTTTGATGTACATTTTTCTTTTACTCATTTGAGTGTTCAATAAATAATAATAATGATAATAACAAGTGGAAATGATTTACATTTATATTTTATAAAAGATTTAGAGTAAAAATAAAAGTTTGAGTCCAAGTTTAAGATTCGATTTAAACATATCCTAGATTCTTTAAAACCTAACTTTAGTTCTATTATTGAGTATTTCTCAATAAAATCCGTAAACGTTAAACCATATCAGTAATTTTATTCCATCTTACACGTACATGTTTCATTATCGTCTATTTCAGATTTAATCGAGTATAATCAACAAAATTAAAATCATATATAATAATAAATCATAATTTTAAAATTGGTGTAATTAAATTTAACACCCATTCAAACATTTCAATACACAAAATCTTTATATATGTTGCTCGAAATCACGTTCATTCTTAGATATTTCTATTATAGAAAGCAGATTTTTATATTAATAATAAATAAAATATGAAAAAACAAATTAATTTGTATTATACTATTGTTACCTAAAGGGTAATTTATTTTTCGAATAGTTATTTTTTTTTTAAAAAAAAAATTCTTTTATTTGTAATTCCATTGAAGCCCTTCGATGGAAAAGCGTTGCTGCCCGGTTGGGCTTCTCTGCTATACACAGGAGCACTGCGTGGAAACAACAATCGGGGGGAGTTTTCACGTCATTACTATTGGGTTGCTTGGTTCACTTACGAATGCTCAATTAACCGCTATTATTCTAATTACAAATAATTAAAAGCGCTTTATTTTGTAAAATGAGTTTTAGTCGAACTGTTACATAGTTCAACTAGATTTAATAATTCAACATTCACGTTGTTGTGGTGAACCCTGTGGTTCGGTTGAGGGGGTTCATGTTGATACGGTTAGCATACACAACTATACAGTATGAGTCATAGTGATCCATTCTCCGGTGGTATTGTTAAACAAATACATTTTTAACCTCTCTTACTTAACTTATTCTGAAGTGAAAGTGCTTCAACATCTTTGAGCTATTTGTTTTGGTAGCAATTGAAATTTGATGAATTTTTTCTTTCGTTTGGTGCTTTTGGTTTTTTGATTTTATTTGATTAACAATAGAGAAACATCCTAAAAACTTGCTATAATTAATTAAAACTTGCTGATTGTTATGGTCGGTTAAAAATAGTGAAATTAGCATCGCCACAGTAAATTAATACCATCATAAGCACACGAAAGAAAAATCGTTATTACCAACTTGAAATATCATTATGGATCGAAAATATCATTATGAATTAATGGTTTAGTTCTCAGAACACGTGCCATCTTATAAATAATAAAATACAAACTAAATGTTTGACTCCATCCTATACATTAGCACCACGATTTACAATTTTGTGTCATAAAAAACGCAACTTCGTGTAAAAAGTTTTCTTACAAAAAAAAAACAAAACAAATTTACACAAAAGTAAAAATCATACTGAAAATTTTAATTTCTTGCTATAATTATTAGCAAACAACACTTTATAAATGTTGACAAAGTCTAATTCGTCAATTAAGAGAAAGTTCATTTCCTGACTCTGCAATACAGTAACAATCGCCATTCGGAAAAAAATTTGTTTTGACAACCTTAATTGCATTCTCCAATTTCTCCCATATTTCTGATCTGGGGCTGCCCAATCGGAGATAAGGTCAAATGCAATATGAAAAATGGATTTTAATAAGCTTCAACCAGACAACGTGCAGCTCCACTCGTCGGTTAATTCGCCGCGTTAATACTTTGCCAACTATTTAGCATCAACGGAATTACGGACTGTGCCAGTCGGAATGAACAACCGCCAAACTACAAATGGCGCAGAAGCACATGGAGTGAATCTCTTCAACTGATAAATCATCTGTCAATCAGTTTGAAAACATAATCAGATACTTTGTCAAACTGCATCAAATTTATATCCATGATAACGTAAACTTAGTTAATAAAACTTGAAACATCAACTAGAAACTTACATAGCAGTAAATATACTGATAAGATGATGTCTCTAGACATGTATCCATATACTATTATAAACAATACAATACATCAAAGTACAATAATCTCCCTTCATCCATAGGATTACGTTCATAGAAAATACTGCTGTTCACGAGGTTAGGACTGAGTTTTAATATAAAATAAGGGGTTACTCTTCTTTATAACACAGAAGCCGTTTGAGGCGTTAGCCTCAAATTGATGTTTTCAACTAACCTAAAACCAGTGTATATATGTAAACCAGTTAGTTAAACAATACAACATTATTTTACTATATCATATTTTTATATATTTTGTGCACTGATGACCTCGAGTCACCGACTTCAATGATTAAGATGTTAATCTCAATGTTTTTGTTTTATTATGACTGAACTTTAATTTATTTAGGACAATGTTTTTATAATTTTTGCTGATTTTAATTTTATGTTCGGTACTGTATATATATTATCACCTCGCTTAACGAACAATTCGCTTAACAAACTAGTTGTAGGAACAGAACTCGGTCGTTAATTTATTGAGGAGAAAGTATTAAGTTTCACCAAACGTTACTCAGTTTGATCCTCTTAACTTTAAAAATGCAAGTCAGAGCATTTTGGTAATGATAGATCAGGATATTGATTCCATTAAAATCCAGGCCTCTAAAATATCATTCTTTAACTTCAACACTCATAAGAAGGCCTGCCGACTGGCTGAACCCTGCTGGGATTTTTAACAGTCCAACAGTGAAAGCCTATGATAGTAATATTCCAAACATGCATCGTTCATTTATCGGTAACAGTAGCAATGTAACTTTATTGTGCCTTCCCCCCCCCAAAAACACTATAAATATACCCCCTCTCCCAAAAAAAAAACACGTTTATATATATAAAATTAATTCCTACCTTATTATTGCACAAGCCTGTGACCGACTTGATCCAAAAAGTTATCTTGGGCAACAACTGCCAATCCTTGCGGGTCATAGAAAGTATTGTCGTATGGCACTGGTTCGACGATTTGTCCCTGTGATTGCTCGTAGGCACTTTTATCTCGTCGAAAAACAGCATTCTCTTCCATCGCATTAGGCTCAAACCATTGTTGGTAAGCTCCCAAAGCACCTGAAGCGGCTGTAGGCGCGACCAGTGGAGCAGCTGGTGGTGGTGCAGGAGCTGGAGCAGCAGGCGGTGCTGGTGGTGGTGGTTCTGTCACTGGCTGAGCAACTGGCGGTGGTGGTTCTCCCACTGGCTGAGCAGTTGGGGGTTGTTCTCCTGCTGGAGGTGCAGGTGGCAGTTCATTTTCATCAGGGCTAACTGATACCAGTACTGCTTGAGGTAGAGTAGAACCAAGCGTTAGCTCGAACATGTCCACCGTAATGGAGACATTTGAAGTTTCCTGGGTTTCAGAGGATGTTTCCGTATTCATCTCGGTGGTGGTTTCCTCAGGAATTTCTGAAAATAACACAGATCCCCACAAACCATCGTCATTTTAATGAAAGTAGATTTCCCAAAATAAAAAAATAAAATAAAATAAAATTAAGTGCAACACTCTCAAACATAAGAAAGAGCGCATTTATCTATTCAATGCTAGTAGCTTTTAATCAATGCAACTTTATACTAATGCAGCTTTTATAAAAATTATAATTTCACATATACAGTAGTGTCTCTCTAATCCAACGTATATTAGGCCAGCGGGTGTCAGATTAGTGCAAATTGTCGGATTACTAGATTTTGAGAACATATCACACAGGGTCGTAGCCAAGGGGAGAGCTCAGGGGGCCCGAGCCCTCCCCAAAATCTTTTTCAGGACATGTAATGCAACACTATACAAGATTCAAATGTCTCGATCCTCCCAGAAAAACATTTCTGGCTACAGGCCTGAAGCACTGTTTATTAATACACCAACTTAACCACACATTATAGGGTACTGTACAAAGTATAACACAAAAAAAAATCTATGTACAGCAATCAGTTTATAAGTCCGTCTTCAATATTATTGCACTGCACACGAAATCTGTCAATTTAATTTTTTCGTGTTAAAAGACAGCTTCATGTACCGACCTGCTACCAGCCAAGTGTCGGATTACTGAATGTGTCGGATTAATTAACGTGTTGGACTGACAAGGTGTTGGACTAGAAGACTCTACTGTACTGTTTGAAGTTGGAGGTTCGTAACCTTAAGAGTAAGTTCTTTGTACAGCAAATCCCCACTAAGCTTTGTTAATCCATTCTTCACTCAAGCACTAACCAAAGAACGCTATACAAAAACTGATCGGTAGTGTTTATGCCACAGTATTTAAGATGACACTTGAAAAGTGGAACCTACCAATTCTGCAAGCATAGCAAAGTCTCATTGTACAAGCGACTATCATCCAAGTGTAATTGAAACGTCTGCTCAGAGCGATGCAATTGTCCACCGTAATGCCTGGTTGCAGATGTGTGGTTTGATACTCCATCGGTTTCCCGTCGATGGTTTCCAGTCTGCGAATACCTTTGGCGTTAACTGTAAACAAAACGCAATGCATCTACAAGAAAAAAACTTTTCTCAACGTTGCTGTAATCAAACGCCTCCACTATGTCGGAATGCTCACAAACAAGAATGGTATCTTCTCGACATCGATATTTCCGATTCATCTCCAGCATGCGAATTCTCTCCTTAAGTTGCCAGGGAACAGTCATGTCGACAATGACAGCCAGTCGACCATGAGATTGACGACAATCATAAATACAACCGGTGGCGCTTTTAATTGATGGGTAGCTTGCTGCTCGAATGGAATAGCATACGGATGAATAACAAAATTCAGGGCCTGAAAAGAGGTCATTTATATGACATGATGACACGTTGGATCTGGTGTTGGTATAAAGACTGGTATAGCATGAATCTGATCTGGCTAACTTGTCTCGTTTATGACTAGTTCGGAAATGGGCAATTCACACATATAACAATGATGGGCTCCACCCCAGCAGTCCACGGATCGTACAGTGAACTTATTGGCCCTCTCCATGTAGCGAATGACGGCACAGTTTCTGCTCCTTCGTTGAATGCCAGGCGTTAAAGCATGGCCGCCCGGTTCCACAAGATCAACTGGCAGTAATGGCATCTTCTTCGTATTTGTTTTGAATTTTCTCAATGGGTTCATTCTGTAACCTAAAGTAATGGAGAACGTCAGCACATAAAAAATACACAAGCAACTCACGGTTTATGGACGAGTTCCATTCCAAACCGGTTAGTCATACATTTTGTTTGTTGTGTATCTTAATGAGTGTTTACAATATGTATCGTATATGTTAGCAGCCCTTTTAAAGCAATTGAGCAGTTGGGCGGAATGACTGCGTAACTCAAAAAAATGTAGCTTTGAGAAACAAGCTACCTTTTGGAACCTTCAAATTTAAGATTAAAATTAAAAATTCCTGTCAACTGTATATTTATACAGTAGAAGGAAAATGAACCGTTTAGCAAAAATCTTAAGGCCTCAAGTTAAGGACTAATTTATTACGAAGTTATTCCAAATATCGTGCTAATTCATAGATGCGCCGTTTTTCCCAAGATCAGTATATTCTCCGTTGTTTTGGAAGGAAAGCAAACGAGTGAAACACCCAGGAAGTAAAGCGACAAAAAGAAAGAAATCACAAAAAATTGACGATTTGTCGCGTTCCATATTCTTGCTCCTGAAAGTCCAAAAGTGCAAATTATAGGCAACCAATGTCTTTATGCTATAGCTATAGACTGGTCTAAAACGATTCAACATACGCATTTTAAGAAATAACAATGTAAGTGGATTTACATCGTTTTTCCACCCAACTCAATTAAAACAATGACGCATGGTCTATACAATACATCTTATCATAATTTATGTGTGTATTATAATTTTATTGAATATCATACACAACAGAAAATTCAAAAAACAATAAGAAAAAAGTAACAAGATATCTGTATGAAATGAGACGTTCATTATAGCAAATATGTGCAAATCAGATGTTCATAAACCAATATTGAATTATACAATTAATCCCCATTTTTAGGCAAACTGCATTTAATACAAGGAATAAGCCTACTACACTTAGTACTGGGAACAGGTGTACTACGAATCGATAGAACTTAACTTCGAATCTGCTCCGATTTTGACTCAAGTCCGCATGCATAACATTATAGGCATGCATAAGGCAAGCATAAAAACTGAATACTAATTACAAAACCAACAAAGAATGTAGTTAGTGAACACGGACAGCACACAACTTACCTATGTAAGTTAACGGACACTCGTCGATGAATTCGTCAGGCAAGCTTTCCAATTGTCGTTGAAGTAATTCTTCTTCTTCCGAATTATGTAACACCAACAAGCGTCCACCAGGGTACTTGTCGCTGCAAGCCGCATCAGCATCAGTGAAATTAAGTTGTTCGGTGTTGTAGCGAGCTATCAGGTTCGGGTCCCAGAATCCGGTGAAGTCGGGCATTGTGGTGGTGTTGATGGCGGTGAAATTATCCGTTTCGTTATCGTCCATCAGACCGGTTTCGTCAATGCTCAACAACGTTGTGCCTTCAAGCAGGGATAGTTCCGAGGGTGATTCGGAGAGTGGTACAGGTTCTTGACGATAGAATTTTTTTCCTGTTTTCCTCATGCCGGAGTCTCGAACATTCTCCACGTGTGGAAGGGCAATGTCCTCTCCTACTTGTTCAACGTCGACGACTCCTTGAGACTTTCCCCTTCTACCTCTGCCTGTTGAATAAAAATGAATTTTTTACGAGTGATGGAACTTCGAGCTTATTACTCTGTGTGCCATTACCACATACAGAGTGTTTCTGAATGGTCTGTACAAACTGGAAATAAAGATCTAAACAAGCAGAAAATGCTCTCTGAACATAGGGTCGCAAACGCTTGCTTCTGGAATTACGGTGATTCGAAGTTAGCCTACAATGATGGCAAGATTTTCACATCAAATCGCCTAACTTCTTGTTGCCTTTGCAAGCAAACTACAAAACGGCGTACTCCAGAAGCAAGTGTTTCGAGCCCCATGTTCATTGAACATTTTCTGCTTGTCTAGAACTTATTCCCCGAGTTTTGTACAGACCATTCAGATTCACCCTGTATGGTGAAACTTACTTTGTTCAGCATTTTGCTTCTCTTTCAAAAGACCTAAAAAACAAAAAATGTACGTTAGTGGATTCGCTGTGTTGTATTTTAGAGACCTGTGTGGCATGACAATTTTGAATTAAAAAATTTACTTTTCGATTAGACATCCCACCTCTCTAGTGTTGCTACTTGCTTGTACTGGTTATGGGTTTATTTTGCTGGTTAGGTTAGGAAAAAAACAAATAATACATTTTTGTTTTTTTCTTTCCCCAACGTAACCTGCAAAATAAACCCATAACCAAGTACAAGCAAGCAGCATCACAAGAGTGGCGGAGCGCCTAATCGAAAAGTACCTCAACGACTTATCTGGATCGCAACTTCAGTACCAGCATAAATTACAATAGGGATCACTTTTGCCTAAAAACGACTTATTTTAAAGCTCGATCAACGCTTCTTACTCTCACTCTCACGTTCTCCACCACTATCCGCGTGAATATCACGTTTTCGATTATCGCCACCTTCCTCATCTCCGGCAATCACCAAGAAATAAACCAGTATGACGGCAACTTCGATTAGAATCACCAGTACGATGAGGCACACAAACAAGCTCAACAAATCATTCCTTCAACATGAAAAATTTCCGTTTTCAAGATATGAATTAATAGATGTTAAAAAATTGAATACACAAAATTCCAATCAGAAATTCAATATAATAACCTTCCTGCCTTCTCGGCATCAACCATCGTCGAAACGAGAGTCGTCACACACAATCTGCAAATTCACGTTTACACCTTTGGAAGGTAGAATTATTTTTAGGACGTGAAAATAAAATGTTGCCTACTCTGTAGAGTTGCCGCAGTAGAGTTTTAAAAACAGGTATGAATAAAATTTCTGTTTTTCCTTTCACGCTTAACAAAAAGTTTTCATTTGAAAATGTAACAATTGAATCTTTTCATTTCAAATATTTTTACAACAGCAGCAACAAGCAACCAATCACAAACTGAGTTGTAAAACCTTAGTTGGCTGTTTGTTTAGATTAACATGGTTAATCTAGATGCAGAATTGAAATAACTCTTTCCCTGTTCAACTTGATGTCATCGAGTGATAACGAAATTCCAGCCCTTCATTCCGAAGACACGGATTTCCCGGTCTATGTCGAATTCTACAATTCCACTCAGCGAAACATCGACATCATTTGGGTCGACTTCACGGGGAGATGGGTCAGATTAGAAGTAATAACAAAACTTGGTACTCGGGGGTTTGCGTCGAAAACAAGCTTGTGAAGCTAGTTGTTGTTTTTAACTAACCTAAACTGTGTATGATGTCTTATGGGTATGGATACTAGTTTAGGTCCCTTAAAAAAAACAATGTTTTAACTTTTCCTTTAACAGAGAAGCTGATTGTGACACCAGTATGGGGTTGTTATTAACTACCCAAACTAGTGTCTATGGGTAAAGATACTAGTTTAGGTTAGTTGAAAAATACAACACTTAATAATTTATCATTAATCATAAAATTAGTAAGTTTTTGTTTCATCTAACCAAAACTGGAACCTATACCCAACCTTTTGGTTGAAGGAAGAGTGCCTTTCTAACTAACCTAAACTACCGTATTTCCGCGAATACAAGATGCACTCAAATATAAGCAGCACCCAAATATAAGACGTGACTTTTAAGGGATTGAGTAAAAAAATGGATTATATAGGACACCCGATTATACGATGCACCCATGAGTTACACCTAATAAACATCTTTCTGAACAATGACACTTAAGCTGTGATTGGCTCTAATGTAATGCATTTTGTAATAAAGACACGAGGATACTGAAACCCCAAATAACACACTCATTCATATATTTTTGTTATATTTTACCAGTAATGTAATAAATAGTGATTTTTTATTGTACCTGGTTGCTTATTATAATTCATATAACAAGCCCGTTAATATAAGATGCAGCTAGGAAGCCCGTTGTGTAAAAGCTTGTATGCGTCTTATATTCACGAAATAACGATACTATCGCATTCATACCCATAGATATCAGTTTAAGCTTCTATAGTTTAGGTTAATTAAATCAACAACTTCTAGCGTCACAAGTGTTTTTCATGCAAACCAACAAGTACTCGATTCAACTCTTTAGAGATAATATCTTTGCACATTTTTCTTTGCAGACTTTAGAACCATACGAATCGTACATGATTTACACGTACGTAGGCCACCCTTGGGTATTCATAGATAACGTTACTGGAGCTCAGATGGATGTCGCTGGACGTGGACCAGTGTTTCGGGCACAACCCGCCGATGTCCGAGATCAATCCGATCCCGATGGAATCCTGCACATAGTTCCCAACACCGTCTACATCACGGAACCGAGTCAGTTCGATATTTTTCTGATACACACAAAACAAAATCATTCACTTATCTAATTTTCCATTTCCTCCAGTGATGTCGCTCAAGCGCCTATGTTTGGAAACAATACGAATCACAGTTCACGACAAAAACAGTATCGTGCAACTTGGGCTGCCCGACAACCTCGTCCGGGAAGTGAGCGACATTTACGATATCGTCGACAACCTCCACATCATCGACGCCAGAGTGTACGAATCGGAGGAAGGGGAGCAAACGGAGTCGTCTTCCGAGGAAGAAGGTGGAGGAGACAATTCCTTGAATATTGATCATGACTACCAATATATCCAAACGCAAGCCATGAACTTGCTTGAAGCCATTATGTTAGGAAACTTGTTACTAGCCCAACAAATTGCCCTCTCACCCTTGTTGACAGACTCCACAACCGTGACCCTTGCAACGACCGACGAACCTAGTGCCACCAGTCAGGAATTTTCCAACAACGAGGACACAAGTAACACGAGCGTATATACCCTCGACACAGACAGTGATAATCAGAATAACCCCCGGAATCAGGAACAATGACAGTTGTTATCTGCGGTTAACAACGTTGATGCATTGTACATGCCATCTTGATGTCAATCGGGAGCCTTAAAACTGCCACATGTCGTCATCCATAACAATTTAGATGCTTCTAACATAGCTTTAAACATTCCAATGAATAGATTGAGATTGTAATATAAGCTATGCAGCTGGTTATATTCTTGTTACTTTAGAGTTGTTATCTTCTTTTTTTTTGTTATTGAATAAGTTGACATTATTCAGATTGGCAAAGCTTAACTCACAACACAACCTACCAATAAAACTCACACTTTGATTAAAATGACTCGATGCACATTTTTACATCATTGCTAAATTTGTGTCATGACATTCTAGTTTCAAAAATATTAATGTTTTAGTACAGGCAACTCAAGGTTAACAAACATTCGCTGTAATAAACATTACCATTCATACCTTGTTATTATCCTGTATTTCATATTGTACTGAAGTATCTTTTTTTTCAGGGTTCCACGTCAAAAGAGCCAGAGCATAAGAGCCAAAACAAAAAAAGCTACCGTTTAAAGGCCAAAGAACCCACATAAGAAAAACCCAAATAAAAAAGCGGCATAGTCCCAAAAAAATCGAAGTTCAAAAATGCTTCGGCTCACCTCCTAAAAAGTTTCTCTATGATGGTATAAGTTCACTTGATTTACTTTTAGCTCGATTGAAAAATATTAAGAGGCGCCGCAAAAGCTTGGAAAATGCTAAGACAATTTTCATGCCCAGTCCGCAACCATCGCTCTACCTTGCCGCTGATGTGCGGTCTTCCAGCCGTGCTTCTCGGCCCGCATCATATGGGCGACCTATTTCTTTTCTCACTCTTAAGGGGGTATTACACGATGACTTTTTCAGGGTTTTCGAAGACTTTTTTGCTCCTTGGGTGACGTTTCGCGCAACATTGATGACGTCACGCGTAACCTTGGAAGACCCTTCGGGTGAGAGTCTAGCAAATTCGTTGACTCTTTTGATCTGTGGTCTAGTCACAGATTTCCAAGACTTTTTGGAGAGTCATGCGATTTCAGCCAATCAACGACGTAGTTCGGTCATGTTGAACTTTTGTAAACAAAACTTGCAAAATCAGCACAAGTGGTCTGATTATGAAATGTATTCCAATATAG
>JAQIWH010007425.1:0-11486 GCA_034695005.1 Cryptops parisi
ATGACTGATGACTGATGACAGACGTTACGTTACGGGACACGTCATTTATTAATCCTGGAAGACTATTATATACCGATTAATGGTTTTCGCAATATTTAGCTGTGACCAGACTTAAAGCGAATTAATATGATTAATGCGAATTTAAATTTATTCGATCGTTGAGTAATTTAGTATTTGATTTTTGCGTTTTTAATAATTCTGCTTTTGATTTCTGCAATGTTTGATTTATTTATTTATATATGCGATCTTTTTTACATTAAATTATGCAAAAGACTCTTTATGCGGTTCTCGTTTTATGCATTTTTTAATACATTGGACTATACAGTATATTCTCATAAACGAGACTGTAGATGACAGTATACGTTCAATTCCTGGAACACAAACTCACCTACAGGTGAAGCTAATACACAAAGTAAGTTTATAATGAATTTTCTATAATGAAAATTTCTTTAACTGTACTGCCTAATGAATTGCAATACTAAAATTTAACGTCCCCCCCCTTCTAGAGGATTTTTCAAGGAATGAAAAATCGAAAAAAGTATAGAGAAATAAATTGTTTTCTCTTAATTTATTTTCTAAGAATAAATAAAACTTTTTTTTTTCAAATTTTTATTCCTTGAAAAAAAAAACAAGCCTCTGGACGGGTGATGAAACGTTGGAGTTTGTTTTGTTTTTAAATTGCGATCAAGCGGTCTAGTCAGTGAAGACAAAAGAATTTTTAGTTAATTCATATTATAAAAAAAATTCTTACTGGTTATTAAAACGTTGACAGTTTTTTCCTATTGTTGGTGTTCTGTTTTAAAAGAAAAATTCGAAAATTGGATTATTCTCGATATTTTGTTGGTGTGGTAGCCACAAGCTTTCAACACGTACAAAGTTGGGTTCACAAAGTGGCCATTTGTGAGGGAAATAATGTTCCATCATTGCTGTCAGAAATCCGATGCTGTGTGCTGATGATAAACGAGGTGGTGGTGTGTTCGCTTTGGTAAGCATCTCATTCTTTTGGAAAATATTCCTAACGTACCAAAACTCACTACCATCATCTTTTTGATGCTAAGGCATCATGTTTAAATAGAAAGTCGTTTCGGTTTACTCGCCCTATTCATCCTCGCTCGTTGCCACTACTGCGATCGAACTTGCAGTTTGGTGCGTTATATACATATTGTGTGTTTATATAAATATGTAGAAACACATTTTTAGTGGTGGCTAGATTATTGATTTTTTTTCGCGTCTTTCTTTTTATTATTATTCAAATAAAGCTTTTTTTTTCTAGAAATCATTTCTTCTTACTGCTGCATTTTTTCCTTTTGTATAACTGCTCGAAAATTTGCTGCTTCTTTTTTTTATATATATTTCTTTTGAACCAGAAAATTGAAAATCTGTCACAGGTGACGCAGGATTGGGTTTTTCGAAAGAATAAAAATTCTTATTTTTGAGGAAGAAAACACATGCATTTTTTTTAAGACCTTTTACCCACGTTATTATTAAGTTATACATTATTCATATAGGCCTACTCAGTACTCGTTTAACGCGGTTTAAGTAGTGGGTAAGTAAAAATTGCGTTGAAGGAAAATGATGTTGAATAAAACATAAAATTTAATGCAATTTATCGCTAGCATGCTTGTATTGCACCTATTGTGACTGAAAACAAGACTAGAGAGATGCATGCATGAACAAGCAAGCAGAATCGCGTTAAAACGAGGAATAGTTTGTTCAAAAAATATTATACCGTACCTATAACCAATAACGTTCTTAACGTTTAGAAATAAATTACCAATATAAATTCACTCCGTATGCCGAGAAGCACCACTTGTGGCGCTACTGGTTGTTGTTGTTTTCTACTAACCTAAGCTACTGTCTATAAGTATCCATGTTAAGTTAGTGAGTTAAAAGATGTAACTAATTCATTTATAATTAATCTTTAAATTAAAGCGATTTTTTGTATTATCCAACTTCAACTGGAACCACTAGCCTTAGCCACTAGCGCCACAAGTAGTGACTCTTGACATACGGAAAATTGCTCACTTTGCTATTATTTATGATAGGTTTCTCAATTTGCAATTATAAGAAATTCTCGATTTATGCAAGTTTTACATGAGATTTTGCTAATCTTACCAAATGCTCATTATAAGCGAAAATGTTTTACTATTATACGGTGTTACACAAGCTGGTGAACGTCAAGTTTTAGATCACATAAATTTTAATTCGCGTAGATTGAACTTCGTATAAATCAAGACATTCGGAAATCAAAAATGGATTTTTTTGCAGAATGTATATTTATTTATTATTTTTATTTTTATTTCACGATCCGTAAAACAAGAAGTAAACATACACAAAACTACATAGTACATAAGTAACATAGAAGTAAAATATAACCAGTTGTTGGTTGAACCATGACAATACCATTTACTGGCTTACCTGCAAGGAATAATTTAGCACAGTAAAAGTTGCAGTTGCTTATGCGCAACTGCAACTGAGATAAAAAATGGCGCTTTTTAGTGTTGTGTCACTACAGCCGCTTCCCACGAAGTAAGGTTAGCTGTTTTCGGCTATATAAAACAATCACTCGTCCCAGACCTTTAATTAGTGCTATTAGTAAATTTAAGGTTCTATAGCTCGTTATAGGATCACATATCTTCTCATAACTATTATACGATTTGTATACCTGTGAGGTCAATATTGATGCAGCATCATTTTCAATTTTTCAATACTTAGGCACGAACATGTTGAGATTAAAATCGTTTTGTAAATAAATTATCTTCCTGCACGATTGTGTTTACGATATAGTACTCGTGTAAAACCTTCAATCCATCTATAGACAAATTATGTCTAAATAAAGCTGTTGAGTAAAAATAAAACGCTGATACGCACACGTCAATACAATTCGTACTGTCGGTTTTCAAAGCTCATACGTCGGCATCGTTTCTTGCTGATAACCGTGATATGACATTTCACATGAAGGTGTTGGAAGAAATTTAATTTTTAAGTTTTAATATTTATAAAACTTAAGTGGTATTTTGAAAATAGTGTTGAACATTGTCTGTTAATGTATTAATATATTAATGATAAATTAATATACTTTTTAGTTATAATCAATAAAAGTAATGATGCTTGAAAATAACAAATAGAGTTTTTGTATAATACTGTTTAATTTTCAAACTACAGTGACGATTCATGAGCTATATTTTTTATTCCAATAATGCTTCACTAGCAGCAACGCAATATAATTGAGAAATGCCAAGACAATTGTCTTGTTTTAGTACTTTTGAAATCCAATGTTTTTCATTTCATGCGTTTTGGTTTATCTGTCTTCAATGACGTTCAGCTTTCACAAGTATAATTTTCTAATGCATACATCTGGGATTTAAAATTTTAGCTAGTCTCTAATTAAACAGACCATGACATTATCATTATTACTGATCTATTATACTGTTCAAACATTAGTACCTATAGATGACAATACTATACTACAGTAATCATATATATATATATACAGTATATACATCTATAGGTACTAATGTTTGAACAGTATAATAAATCAGTAATAATGATAATGTCATGGTCTGTTTAATTAGAGATCATCAATATACCACTAAAATGGTGTTATTATAGTATATACTGTATGTCATGCGCAAGGGCAACGCTCCACGCCGCTCCCCGCAGCACAAAGCTTATAAGAATATAACCGAGATTAGTTATCGAAGCGTACATTTAATGTGGATAAAATTTACTTACTATGTTATCTGAGAACTCTAATATGCTGACAAAAAAAAAATCAAGTTAATTGAATCAGTAGTTTTTGCGTGGTGAAATCACAAACAAAAAGACGGACTTTCACATTTATACATTAGCAGGGATTATAAAATTCCTACTTTAGAACTCCTTAATTACACTTTTTTTATAATAAAAAGTTTTATAAAATTAAATATATTTGAAGGATATGATGTAGAGTAGATTTATTGAGTAATACGTTTTAACAGCTGGAATCTCAAAGCAATCGCGATGTTTTGAAATATGAAACGCCGTCCTTTCATTGACTTAACAGTGACGTCATTTTACAGCGCCATTGAAGTGACGATATTTGAAGTGGCGCCATTGAACTGACGTCATGGCCACATTTCCACATTGGTCTTTGATGTTGCCGCTACTTGACGGTTATTCCTTGCAGGCATATCAGTATATAGTATTATGGATGGTTAAACTAAAATAAAAACAGATATACATACAATATATCCGTATATGACAGTAAAAGCTTAAAAAAGCATTTTAATGTAAATTACTTGTTTTAATCACCATTGCTTTTTTTTAAGAAAAAGAACCAAACACAAAACACTACCACCTCAAATTTCAAGACACAATTTACACAACTAAAACCCCAGTTTTTCACATTTATAAGTTATACATCACTCAGTTTTCACTTTTTTAATATAATGAATAATTCTTCGGGGAACATACTAATCGTGTTAAACGAGAACACCTTTATTAGACTACATTAGCTTAAGCAGAACTAATTGCTTACTTTATATTTTAATCACCTGATCTATAAGATAGTTAACGTTTGGCGCCAACGCGAATATTCTGTCTGTTCATATGGATATGTTCGTGTGCTTAATGACAAATCTTCACCATTTATATCTTTCCAACTTTTCTTTAATCTTTTTACCATGAATGATATGTCATCTGTTGCCACCCGGGACGCAAAGTTGGCAACCAAGAAAGCAATCGACTCGATTTCCAAGCTTCCAGTTCCGCATCATTGATATAAATCATTGCCACGAGGCTGATCGGTCATTTATTTTCTAAATCTATCCCAGGAACCCAAAAATAGCAAAGCTTACACTCTGCTCATATATATATAAATATATATATATTTTTTTTCCTGCGGTGGTGGAAATTGACGCAGACGAAGTGGTGAGACCGTGATTGCAATGGGAAGACGAGGGCCATTGAAAAGGTTATTGATTTTAGAAAATGATCACTGAGCTCACCTTTCCACTTTTATTAGATTTATTCGTCAAGTTGACCGATATCCTGAAGCTTGATAAAAGTTTATTACCGTAAGAATTACCGTAATTTGACACTGATAATCCTCATCTAGCGATAATGTTTTTTTTATGAGAGGGAATATACGAGTACATAGGATATATAATTCATAGAAATAAAACAAAAATAAAAAGTAATCATTGTTGAAATTATTAATGAAAATAACATTAATCAATGTTATTTTATGAATATTTTTTAGTTTGAAGTGTGAATGAAATTCGTTATAATGTGAAAAACGAAATGTAAAACCGATGTGCAAAACATATCGTAGTTGAAATATAAAATCAGTAAGCACGAGTTAATTCAAAATTCTTTTTAAGCATACCGTTGCTCTTTATATAGCCTATTATCATATACAGATACATATACGAGTACATACGTAATGAAAAATATACATTTTGGTTTCTGCGATTTCTGCGAAATTCGATTTATAAGAATTAAAACTTATGCAGTCTCTGAATAATTTTGATATCCAATTTTATACGTGTTTTGAGTGATTTTATTTTTGGTTTTTGCCCGTTTCAATTTATGCGAAATGAAATTCATGCGATCGTTGAGTAATTGGATATGCGAGTTTGAGTAATTTTATTTTTTATTTCTACAATTTTCGATTTATTAATTTATATATACGATTTTTTTTTCCATTGGATTATGCAGTTTTTTTTTTAATTATGCAAAAAACTTATGCGATTTTTGGTACAGTGGACTATACATTATATCCAAACACACTATATATTAGACCCCACCGCATTAGGTGCTCTGCTTTGACCACTGAGTCTTTTACTTGTGATTATAAATTTTTTGATCCTACCTTACAAAGATATTTACGTTATGTTTGATGATAACCATTATATGTAAGTGTTTGGTCACTTTGACCGATTATGTTTTAAATAAAAAAAATAAAATATACAAACACACTATTAATTACAGTATCTATAAGACATAAATCCAACAATTTGAATGCGTCGAAAAATAGTTTTCGTGATGTTTTGAGTTGTATATTTGCAATAAAAAAGCATTATTGCTATATATTCAATTCATATTATAGTTCATGGTTACAAATTTCAGTAAGGTTTGATTAACTATTGGAAAATACTTCAACTTTTTCTAATTGATTAAAAAAGTGAGAGTTATTTTTTTCATATATTTAACAAGACGATTATTTTGCTATAAAACTAAAAGTTTTTCATCCTTAACTTAATCTACTTTCAATCATGTTTAAGTACTTCAAAGAAAAATACCGCTTTTGGTGAAGGGGAAAAAAAGGAACCAAACCACCATAACGCTATTTTTCAAAACTTTGCACATCAGCTTTTGTGTTCTCTTTTTTTCTATATATAATTTTTTTTTTTTATGATACAATTTCGGCCATTATTTTCTTTCTAAAAACAGTAGAATGAAATTTCCTGTTGAGAAGAAGGCTTTTTATTTTTCACTTTTTTTCCTCTTTACACCACTACGCAACGTAATTAACTTTTGTTGGAAATGAAGTTGTGAAGGAGTTAGTAATAGATCTTGGGAGCTAAAGAAACACCACAGACCGGTAATGAGCGTTCTTTTCAAGCTTTTCATGAAACATTAACAGAGTCAAGAATGCTGTTGTTGTTCTAAAATAACATCATAATATCACATCCATTATTAACTCAATCCTGACTGCAGCATAGTTACATTTTTTTAGTGTTATTATTATATAAGTTATAACACATAAAAAAATTGTTGTAACCACATAAATATGCTCAACTAAGCTTTCCGGATTGTAAATGAAACTTCTGAAAAATTTAAGAGACGTTGCAAAAAATGCGTTTATTAAACAAACACCTGCGATGTAGTGTTTACTACACGACTTGGAGCTTTTTTAAACAAAATTATTGTTCATTAAGGCGCGTTGACACGATAATAGTTTTGGCGATAGTTGCTGTCATGACAGCGACTATCGCCACAGTTATCTTCGTGTAAATAATGTTAATGTCAACTTTTAATATTAAATTTTGAATATTTTCTATAATTGAAACATATTTTAATTTTGAATATTACTGTATATGAAGCCACATTTACACGAAGCTAGTTGTCGCTGTCATGACACCACTATCGCCAAAACGACCATCGTATAAATGCACCTGTATAGTTCTTTACAAGTTATGATCGTAAGTACCTGTACATAACTAGTAGTATTACGTAAAGTTGTAATATTTGAAAAAAAAGACGAGTTTATTTTACTCAGGAATAAACTACTGTACATTAAAACCACGTGTTTAATATTTCTTCATAACAGTTTTTTCAGAGATCATGCTGCCCTTGTCCAGCTTATAAATAAAATTGTCATTCTTATCTATATAATACAAGAGAACTCCTCTTTCTCTTTACCAGCTAGGAAAGCGCCACCGTATGTGAAAATATTGAGACTTATACTGAAATCGATTCTCCAACAGTAACGAATATTGCGAAGCAATATGAGCTAAAACAATCCAACGAATGTTGCGAAGCAACCGAGTTAAAACAATGAACTGCGTAATAAAAACAAAAAACTTTCCGGTCATTTTTGACGGGTTATTAACTAGGTAATAATTGTTAATAATGGAAGATTAGTTAGAAAAGATTTGTTAGTTAGTGAAGAAAAGTACTTTTTCATTCACTGGAAAGCCACTTATAGTGCTATTGGCTTGTGGATTGGCGTATTGTTGTTTTAACTACTTACCAATTTAGGTTAATCACTAGTAAATAGCTCGTCAAAAATGACGGGAAAGTTTATTCATTTAGCGAATATTGCTGCGCAATATTCGCTACAGTTGGATTTTTTTTTATTTCAGAATTTTCACACACAATGGCGCTGGTGAGGAAGCACGCGCTTGTAAAAAAATTCTTTACTGAAAGCAAGGTTGTTTCTATAAGAACAACCTTGCTAGAAGAAACAATTGCCAAATTGTTATAGAAAGACTAGAATGTAACCCCCGTGGTAGGTATGGTAACCACCGGAAATTTAGTTATGTAAACATTCCATGTGGTATCGATAGCATGCATCGATAGCATTACCATCGAAACGCTAACACAAACTTAAGCAAAATCGGTCGGTTACTGTTAAAAATCGAGGGGATTACGCTACATCGATAGAATCGCGTTATGTCTCGCGCGTTATTTAGGATAACTATTATATAGTGATGATGATGATAATGATGATGATGATGATGATGATGATGATGATAATGATGTTATTGTAGTTGTTATAGAAACATAACTGGTGAGGAGGAGGAGCAGGAGGTAGATTTAGCATTTTATAACAATTAAATAAAATATTGATGTTTATACCTATGAAGATTACATTAGTTAAAAACATCAACTCATATCACGTCAAGCCATAAGCCACTAGCGCCACAAGCGGCTTCCCAGTTAATGGAAACGTACCAAACCGAGTTCAAATTTGATATTTTCACAATTCAAATGTTTAATAACCTACTTGTTGCTATTAGGTTCAAAAATTGCTTTTAGTAAAACTTGTTGAATTTTTACGGAAATTAGAATGTAAAAAATATTTTTTAAAAAAGCTGGAATTATTTAATTACACCTAATATATGCTTAAATAATTTGACACGTCGTGTTACCATCATGATGAATAACTACGGAAGTTCAAATTTTTAAATAGTTTTTTAACACATATAACCATGAATGAAAAAAAAATGACATTTTGCTTTATTTTTTAAATTAGTTTTTTTTTTCAATTTATTTTTAACAAAATAGAATGAATTTTTAATAAAATGGGTTCTTATCGTGTCATTTAATATAAATTGGGGGAGTCGATTAATTTCCTGTTGAATTTCAATTAACTTGCCATGAAATTTATACTCTGCTTCATGTTCCAACTCAATCGCTTTTGCTATTATTATTTCAGTGCTTTGATTATTTTTTCTTTCGTGTTGAAAAACTTCAATTTTCATCCAATGTGTTTTTTTTTTTTGGTTCTACTAAGTAAATTACAAGGACATTACATGTCATGAAAATGTAATAAATGCAAATTAAGCTTCGAGTGCAGTTAATGACTCATTTGCAAAATAATAACGCAACAAAGTACATATGGATTTTACTTCAAGCATATTTTTAAATTTAGTACGAAATTAAGCAAATTGTTTTATTTACAATAACGTAGGCCTACTTCAAATACTATTTAAAATTTGATAAAAAAAGTTTTTTTGTTTTATATTTTATTTTTTATGCAAAGAAGCGTAGAAGTCGCTTTTCAATAATGCCAGACATATCAGTGGGAAATGTACCGTCAAGATTGTAATTATTGTGAGTATTACAATGAATTTAATGTATTGTATATCAGTGTATTTATAATACTTTATATTAGTTTATAATATATATAGGCCTACTGTATACTAAGAATTAATTTATTGGTTACAGTTCCGTATTGCCTCTCCGCCTCACAAAGATACATTACATCAACAATGTATTGGTTGGGTCTAGGTTGGGGAGCCAATCAAAATCGCATTATAGCGAAATTTTGTTTTTATTTCTGCCAGTGTGAATTCAAATATTATTTTGGTACTTTTAGTTATCCAGATTAAGACCACTAATGACGCTCGTGGTCAGCACCGTTTCTACTGAATTAGGTTGAGAAAAAACACCAACATTTAATGATTTATGATTAATAATAAGTTTAATTAGTTTTTTTGTTTTTTTATCCTAACCTTCATATTAAAACTAATTGTTAGTACGCTAAATGCTACGAACAACGTCAACCATGCATTAGTAGCTTTAATCTCGATAACTGAAAAGTACCTTATTTTTTGTCATAAAATGAGAAACACAGATATATAGTTTTTATGCATGTACTAGGTGGAGGCAATACGGAATTGGCTCTAATGCATTATGAACAATACAGTACTAATTTATTGTAAAATTAATCTAGTTGTTGGTATGGTAACGGCATGGGAGTTCAGAAGTAAACTCCGTAAAACCTCATGTTACTTTGCAACATTCGTTCATTTTGTTTATTTACTTCATCTCATTATTTACTGATTATGTCAGTATGGTAACACCATCTATCAGGAAATATATAGGTAGTTTTTAGAGTCTTATTAAAAACGTCTAGGGTATAAATTTCCCAACCTTATTCGACTTTAAAAATTTGCATAATACAATACTGTTACTGTAGCCATTTTAATAAAGTTGCAGAAATAATTAAAATAGATATTTTGTTGAGGTACCTATTACTACGTAACTTTGTTACGTAGTAAAAAGCAACACGTGCATATTCAATCATGTATTGATTCAATCCTATCTTCAAGTTCCCAATTGATACTTCAAAAATTTTATACCATAAAATTAGTTGCACATCGTCATTTCATATTTCATAACAGAGGTCTGGTCAATTTACCACTCAGGGGAAAGCAGTTTATTCTTTCTTCTCAGATACAAAATAAACTCGCTGTCACGTGGTTGAACCAGCTTCTAACATCGACAAATTATATACAGATATAATTTTAACTTAATAGTTATAATTTTAACTAACAATAACAACTGCAACCCCTCAGAAAAATCTTTGCATCTCCCAAGAGGGTCGCTATCTACAGGTTGGGAATCCAGAGCGTGTAGGGGACCTAAATGGGGACCTAAATAAAATCGTAATTCTCATAAATCAAAATTACCCTAAAGTGACATAACTGAAAACAATCTAGAGTTTAGATTCTAGACAGTCAGTTGTGCGCCATAGCAAATTCGCAGCGAAAAAACTAACATCTGGAATATTTTCTCGTTTCATTTTAACAAAATCGTATTATGAAAAACTCCCATAAATCAAAGAATTCCTGCATAATATACTGTACACATGCTTAACTATACATGAAGTAATTCATAGTATTACAAAATTTATCGTTTAAAACCACGTTAATTTTAATTATCCATTTTCAAAGGCTCATCGTATTCAAAATTTCATGAATTTTGCTACGTCTCAAGCAGCATCACCATGATCAGTCATCAACCAGACAATGGTAAGTCTATCTCTAAATTTGTTTATATGTAGCATCCAATCAATAAAATTAATTAGCTTTTCCCTAATAACAAAAAACTGCAAATTTTCTCATCAATAAATTACATACGACGTATGTATCCGCCACCAAACTATAATGTTTTGACAAGGCGTCTCAAAAATCATCACTACGTTTGTTTATATTTATGATTCATTCATTTTTAATTTTTTTGGGAATTTTCTTTCACATTATGAAAAAGTAAAAATTTTATTACTCAGTTTCAATTAATTTTAGTCTAGTTTTATAAAAATGCTAGCAAAATTTGGTTAAAATTTTATCTTTAACTTCACGTGTTTGGAAAAAATAGGTAGGCAAAACAACCAAACAACCCTTTCCTTTTGTTTTTTTTTACAACCTTTTATTTAACTTGACTAGTCGTAAAAAATGTTTCATCCTGTTTCAAATTTTGAAGTTCGTTTT
>JAQIWH010007426.1:0-11486 GCA_034695005.1 Cryptops parisi
ACTGTATATGTTATATTTCGGATATCTTCCCACCTTTAGAAAAATATTGAATTCCAATCTTGACTGTATATAAAAATTTCCCCTCATGTAAATCTAATCTTATTGCTATTCGAACCAGATTCGAGTTCTTTTCCCATAAGACATCACGGTGCTCCAAAAGACATTTCACCAAATACGATATTCTTGATCAGTTTTCTGTCTAAGAATACTAACACTAACCAAAAATAAACATTGTATCTTAAAATTCAGAACCACAATTTAAAAACAAAACAAAACGAAAAACAAACAAACTTAACAGTAAGTTCGTCTCGTTTTCGTGTCAAGTTTAACCGTGTCAACTTAACAGACAGTTGCGGTTGGCGAATGTCAAGAAAATCCATTTCACTTGTCAGCTGAAGTTTTCATTAACGAAATTATCTAGGGGTCCTAATTGTTCCTTCGTGTCACCCTCTTTAAAAGGAAGAAGAGCAACACTTGAAAACATCCCAATAATGAACATCTTCCGCCCAACCATCCGACGTGACACTCTGGAATGCAAGCTAAAGTCACACTAAATCCAAAAAAAAAAAAATATTGTATTAAACGAATGTCACGTGACAATAACTTTATATCGTATTAAAAACCTTAAAAAAATATTTTCAAAAACGACTAAACTGCACCCGCTGCATAGTGCACAACGTGCACCAGGTGCGTTACTTGGCATAGTCAATTTTGAAGAAAAAAAAGCAAAATGCACTTTGGTTCGCGACAATTTAAGAAACTATTATTACAATATAAAAAAACAAACTATATCATAATTATTGAATTGATAAACAACACGTAATATTAAACCAAAAAAAAAGAAGAGTTGTTAGTACAAAAGAACACGTGTTTTTTGTGGCTGTTTTTGTTGTTTTTATTGTTTTTTTGGCAAAGGTAGCTTCACTGCAGAGATTTTCGATTGTACTGAAAGCTCACTCAATACGCTGCCCCTATTTTTATAGTATTTTTTGGGAGAGGTAGGAGTACTGTATACTTGCTTTCAATCAATACTCAAGTCTGACAAAAATCAATACAAAAAAACAACATCAACAATTCCAGTCTTCCGCATGAATAAGTTTTTCCGTGGAAATGGTAAACAAAACTACAAAAGTTAAATGAACGTGAAAAAGTTATGTAACTTTGTTATATCCAATTTTGAATAGTTATAGTACTGTAAATGTTTAATGTAAAGTTCTATATAATTTAAAGCTTAAAAGAAAACTTCAACATATTGTTATATATAAGTACATCAAAAATTTTTTTTAAGAATACTCTTTCTATAGGCCTACTGCCATATACAGATGCATGTACATGCATAATGCAATTTTTATTTTCGCATGTTTCGATTTATGCGAATTCAAATTTATGCGGTCGTTGAGTAATTCGATATTTGATAGTAATTCCATTTTTGTTTTTTGCAAGTTTCGATTTATTAATTTAGGCTATATTATTCAGGTAAGCAATTTATTTATGCGATATTATTTTATATTAGACTTTTATATTGGACTAATGAATTTCTGGTAGGCCTACATTAGACTCATAAACGACTGTATGTATATGGTAGTAATAAAGTAATGTATATGTTCCCACTCACTCACTCACAAGTGAAGCTAATATAAAGAGTTATATATATAAAAAGCTTGAGTTATATATCTCTAGTTTATTCAAGTTGTAATTTTCGATAGTGTTTCTGGTAATCTTTAGTAGTTTTCTGTTTGATGGAAAATTTAGGTTACGGAATGTAAAATTAAATGCAAATATAGTTATGAAATTTCAAGTTAAACAAAAAATTTGGGTTATTGAAATCGGTTATATTAAATAAAACTTCAGAAACTTCTATCTAGTCTTTGCCAATTGCCGTTTTTAGAAAATTCTCGTTGTATTTTATGAAAAATTGAAGTCGTGGGATTTAAAAATAAATATAAGGTAGAATATCTCAAATAAAAAAATAAATTAAGGTTATTAAAGTTGGATTATATAAAATTAAATTCAAGTTATAAAGACATTATAGTCTTAACTAATTACTGTTTTGGAAGTTCCATCTCTACAGTAGTTTGTCAGATATTTAAGTTATGGAATTTTAAATTAGACAGAGATTCTAGCAACGGGAAGTTATTTTTTCACCACCAAAATAAAGACATACTGTATGTATATAAAGCTAAACACCCAAAGTACAACATGAGTGGTATCATAAAAGAAGTTGTAAGAGAACCTAAAACAGGCAATTCTTTGCGCTGAAACGATTCCTAATTTGCTCCCATTATCCAGTTGGTAGGAAAAGCCAGAAAATTCAAAGAAAACGAATCAAAAAGAAAAACCCTTTTTTCCGTAACGATTACACTTCTTACATAAGCAATCACCTCACTGAAAAAAGAAAATTACTTTTAACTTATTTTTTTTTCTAACCGCCATTGTCTTTTAAAGAGAGATCTAACTTGGCGTTATTATCGATAAGAAAGTGGATGGTTATCGGCCAATGTGATTATCCCCTACTTTATAAAGTGGGGGGTTGAAAGGGTTTCCTTATCGACACTTGGAGAGGTCAAAAACTTTTGACGAAAATTGCTCGAGCATTAATGACTTTCAATTAACCATCGTTGCAACGCTCTACGCGACGCCATTTTATCGATTTTTCTTCAACACAATCGATAATTTGTCTGTCATAAACGAGAAAATGACTAAGGGAATAAATACGTTTCCAGGCTAAAACAAAAGACAACTGTAGTGTCAAAAATATGAAAATAAAATTTTTAAATATAAAGATGGGAAATGGATTAGATGAAGAACGGGCCCCTGGGTTGAAGAACGCACTCCTGGGATGACGTCATATAAAAGGTTGCTATCGATAGTATGTAAAATCGATCAAAATGAACAGTATCAAAAATAAATAAAAAACGTTTCTTGAACACTATTCACATTAAGTTCAAACATAAAATAAAAATACACGTTTTTAAAAAACAAACAAATGACGTCATTTTTTAATATTTTTTTCGCGACCAGTTTACTGTAGTTAAAAATCGATTAATTAAAATATTAACGCTAAGTAAAACACAAACAATAAATAAAATAAATATATGAAACTTCACTTTAATGAAACCAAAAAACAATCCAACTTTTAAACAACAAAGTGAAATCAGCATTTGCTATAAAACCAACGAACGGACCCCAGGGATGACGTCACATCAGATTTCCATCGCTAGTATGTAAAATCGATTAAGATCAACAATTTTATTTTACAAATAAAACATAAAAAAAAATGTCCATGAAACATAGTTGACATTAAACAACGAAAAGCATTTTGTTTAATAAGAAAAACAAAAAAACAATAAACTTGAAAGAGAAAGCGACGTTTTCGGAAAAACACGGCTTTCCTGAAATGACGTCATACAAATGTCTTGTTTTCATTGATATTGTTTTTTT
Source organism: Cryptops parisi (assembly GCA_034695005.1). Lineage (NCBI taxonomy): Eukaryota > Metazoa > Arthropoda > Chilopoda > Scolopendromorpha > Cryptopidae > Cryptops > Cryptops parisi. The sequence continues at coordinate 3,442 of JAQIWH010007426.1, forward strand.
CTAAAAGAATGAGTTGTAATTTAAATATAAACACAACATATTTGTATGCAACAAAACATGAAATTTTAATCACATAAATTAAATCCGCATTTGAATAAACGCAAAGAATGGGCCCCTGGGATGACGTCACACGAGCCATTACTGTAACCTTTTTCCATTCATATTTTAGTTGATTTAGCTAAAGTACGACTAATACACCAAAAAATTTCTATTTCAACCAAAAATTAAACAACAAAAAAAGTTAAAAATTAAACAGCATTAAATTTTAAAAAATGATTCTTTCCATATAAAAGCTGGGATGACGTCACAAGACTAATTTCGTTTCACCATTGAAACAACTAAAATAGATTAACATACGAAAAAAAAATCCATTTTGATAAAAAATTATCAAACCACAAAAATTCTACATCACACAACAAAACACGTTAAATTTTAAACACCGCTAAAGTTGAAAAAAATCCGATTTTGTTATAAAAAGAAAGACCGCGCCCCTGGGATTGGTCATACGAACAAATTCCATCATCGACAAACTCCCAAAAAACAAGGATCTCTTCGCTTAAAATGTAAAAATGAAATAAAATGAAACTACATTATCTGTAAAATAAAGAAAGGAAGAAATAAAAATGTACGTTTTTAAAAACCAACATTGAAGAATAATCTGCGATTTTTTTCTGATAAGAACAGGGCCCTGGGATGATGACGTCACAGGAGTTATTTCACGCTTCGAAGTAAACAAAACGATAAGCGAATCGCTTAACGCACCAGGGATACCATATTATGATGGAATGTTGGAACCAAGTGAAGCGTTTGTCGAGATGTTTTCATTTGCGACAAATGCACTTTTGTGGACTCAATTTAGCATTGTTATTGTGACGAAAACGTAATGAAACGATCCGATGACCTCAAAGAGAAAAAAAAACCCAAAATCGAGGCTCACTTTTTTCCTCGACATTTTAAATTGTTGTTTGTACCGACTAAAGCGTGATATGATTCCTTGGATTCGTGTTGTGATTCAACATAACAAAAAATAGTTTTAAAAAATAGTGTAACGTTTAAAAACACCCTGGATTTTCTGAATTATTGTTTGTTGTTAACTAAAACTCGGTAGAATTCATACCATTGTGATTTATCAAAACTAATATTTTCTTTAACAAAAAAGCCGCTCGTGGCGCTAGTAGTTCGAAATATGGCTGTTGCTTTTAACTATCCTAAACTAGTGTCTATGGGTGTATTCTTAATATTTATCATTGATCATAAAATTAATACGTTTTTTGTATTATTTAATCTAACTGGAACCTAACCACTAGCGCCACGAGTGGCTTCTCCGTTAAGGAAACTCACCTTTTTTAACTTATAAACAAACTGTTTTCATTTATAATAACTAAATTAAAAATAAGTACATTAAAAATGCTTTTTAAGCATACTTCTTTATATATCCTACTGTCATATACAGATATACTGTATGTATACATACATAATGCAAAAAACTTCATTTTTGATTTCTGCATGTTTCGATTTATGCGAATTTTATGCAATTATATATTTTTTTACATTTGATTTATGCGGTTTTTTATTTATGCGAAGAAATTATGCGGTTCTCGTTTTATGCGGGTTTTTTTATACATTGGACTATACAATATATTCGCATAAGCGACAGTATACGTTAAATTCTCAGCTCACAAACTCACTCACAAGTGAAGCTAATATAAAGAGTACGGTATAACAAGCAAATTAAAAATTTATTTATTTTTAAGTTACTTTTAAATTATAAATTATATTTACAATATTTTTAAAAAAATATTGTCTGCAGAGATTTTTAGTTATAAAAATTTAACTTAAGAAAATTTAATTTAACGTTTTTAACTTAAGAAAAAGTTAAAAACCTAAAAAAAAAGATTAACTATCGGTTTAATCTAAAACAAAAAATTTCAACATTAACAACCGTGTTTATATTTTCTAAATTTTTAACAAGTAATTTTTTACTCCAACATTAATAAACACAATTTTTTTTTTTCAAAAATCAAAACAAAAATACTGGAAAAAAATAAATTTTCAAAAAAAAAGTACAAATTCTCGAAAACAAAATTTCAATCTCGTTGTAGAAACAGTTTTTTTTTTCATATTTTTATCTTTTTAAGAATATCTTTCTTTTTAAACTTAATTCACTACCATATTATTTTTTATCATAATATTTTTTTCCATTAACTTCGCTGCCAATAGGATGGCACACCATGTGCATTTTTAGTGTTGAAGTCGAGAATCGATGGCATTTACATCGCTTAATTATCATACAAAACGTCGTATTAGAAACGCGAATTAAGCGAGAAAAATCGAAAAGTCATTCAAGTAGTTTCAAGCTAAACATCTAAATCGCAATTTACCTACAAGGTGTACCATTTTTATAAATTAATCTAAGAACACTTTTATTGGTGAAACTGATTTATAAAAGGCTACTGAATAAATGCACGATTAAGAAATATAAATACAGATGAAATAGTATTTATATGCCTAAAGATATTATTATATATTAAAATGTTTTTAAAGTAATTTTAGTCGACGTTAAATTACAACATGAATTTTAAGGATTCCGTCACGATTTAGTCGGAAACCAACAACAACGATAAAAACCGAGAATGTATTCTACAACGTCATGTAGAACATACCTCCTTGTTCCAAAATATGATATACATTCCTGTAACTTATGGACAGTTGTAGGAAATAATAAGTTTTTATTGGCTTATAGTAATCTAATTGAGGTTCTCTTTCTCGTACAGTTTTCGCAATTTATGTTTTTTGAGACAGTGTGATGTCATGTCAGAATGCATGCAATTCAAAACGACACCCGTTGTGACTGCAATAATGAACATGTGAGGACTTTGGAAAATTGTGCTTCACATAGTAGACACACTGTATCAAAATAATTGACAGTTGGAAAGCAAAATGGAATATTACAGTTTTTGTTACAACGAAAGTTCGGCAACCTACCTGGCCCTAATTTTTGGATCCACTCTGTATAATAAATCAAAAATCTATAATACTCATAGTGAACATATTGAGTAAATAAAACAATGCACATGCACCTTGTAGAATATATTTATAATTTACTTAAACTATATAATTTTTAATTGTAATTAACATACTGTGAGAAATGTATGTATTATTTTGGTACATAACAAAAGTCAAATGTATACCATATTTCGGGACAGAGTGAATGTTTAATTTTATAAAAAAATAAAATCCTATTTTAAGTCTTACAATAAAAAATAGATCCATATAAATAATTGCATGTAAACAGATCTTATAATAATCTAAAAAAAAAACAAAAATTTCTGTTGATAGTGTTTTGTAATGAGGATTGTAAGAGCAAAACTTTTTATGATGATTAAACACGTGCAACGGTACGAAAAGTTAAAATTAAATATATAAATATATATATTTATATATTTAAAAAAAAAAAGATGAAAATAATGAAAGATGAAGAAAAAAAAGCCATTTTGTTTCATTTAGCACGCGAGGTCATAAAGGTGGTAGTTTGCAAATTAAAACCAACCAACGAGTCGTAAGCCATTTAACTTTGGGTGTTATCTCCTTTTTGGCTTTATACAATATTCCACCTTTAAATTCTTTTTTTTTTATTCGAGACTTTAATACACACTTGTTTAATCCACTTTCGCAAATAAAAGTGTTTTCAGATAAGTCTGCTTAAGATAACTCTACTTATCTCGATAAGATAACTACACATCAATATAACGCTCAATTCAGAGTGAACGAAACAGAAATGCGTTTAAACCCATTATAACAAAGTGCAAGTTGTTACAATGTAATTAAAACAAAGTTATAAATATATTGTGTAATAAAAACAAGGTCATGTTATGACGTAGTAATCCGTTACAACGTAATGTTGAAAATACAATGCAATAATGTTGTAACTAGATACGCTGAGCTGTTAGAACAAGTTTATAACATGTTACAACGTATACTACAAGTTGTTACACCAAGTCTATTAAATTCAATGACACGGTAGAATGGTACAACAAATTATAATGTAGTTATTTATGTTTATAGTTTTCATGTTTACACATAAAAGGTAACTAATTTAACATATCAACTTACTCTATTTCAGATTATTTAGACATAACACTACCGATTTAACATCTCTATTATAAAGTCTTACAACACACAACGAACAACAGTCAAATCTTTAGATTGGAGTTTGGCTTACACAAAAATAAACGATTAAATCCTTCAGTTAATACCTACGTGTGATTACGACCTAATACAATTTATCACGTATTAAAACTATTCTTTTACTTACATATTACTTTTTTTATTGTTATTGTCTTTTATCTTACTTGTACGTATTATTAATTACTTTTTTCACTTATTACTTAATTTATTTTTATTATATTATTACACTTTATTATAACCTGATACAACCATTTTACATGGTTTTTACATCGTCTTATTATACAGTGACGAACCGTTCACAAAATATTATCTGTAGATCAACATACAAATGCAAATGATTTTTTAAGAACACACTTTATATTTTTTCATACATATCACTTCATGTACAGTATAGTCCTACAGGTATATACAAAAAATACATATTTCAACTCACAACACAACTCAAAAGTGAAATTTTCGTTCCTTAAAACTAGTCCTCCAGCACTCATGACATCACAACCTCAAGTAAAACTAATAAAAGTGCGTAAAAATGAGCAATTGCATTTTAAATACACCGAGTAAAAACTTGCTACAACCATGGCTTATGTAGCCATGCTACAACCCATTTGACACTCCTATTACATGGTCCTACAATATAGTATAGGGTGCTTCTTCTCAAGTGAGACGGGGGGAATATTTCGCTAAGTATTGCAGATACGTCGATTATAGTCATATGAACTTAACATTCGTGGGCAATACAATGGTTCTATTTTCATTGACCTTGAAATTAGTTTTGCGGAAATCGCAGCAAAACCGTGAACCATAGCTACCATATCATATCTAGGAAGTTAATTCAAGGTTCAATTTAGCCATAATCCGGTGTTCATGCTCTTTAGTGCAGTTATTATAGTGCATAGTGATTATGCATTTTTAAATTCGTATTTAAATTAAACATGCAACAACTGAACAAATTTCACTGCATAGCAAGAATGACTTGCAGCAAAGATGTAACAGCTGCGTATCTTTTAATCTCTATTGTTGTATCAATTTGAAAATAAATGAAACGACACCAGATTATAACGTTAAATCTTGGCTACAAGTTCTTGAATAGGACTTAGTAGCTACGACTCATGATTTTCGATGTAACAATGTTATTTCCCGTGAAAATAATTTTGAGGTCATTAAAAATAACACCGTTGCCCCCAAATATTCTGATTATATTTCATATGACTATAATCAACGTATCAGCAATACTAAGCAAGACATTATCCTGTCTCACTTGAAAAGAAACACCCTGTATAAAATAAGCAATCGAGGCACTCGGAATTAAAAGTTGGTAAGTGTCTGTGAACGTATTGGTGAAAATCTGTGACTTACAAGTTTTAATTCAGAGTGCTTCAATTGCTAGATAAGTAGTGGTTACTTGTTATAAACCTACAAGTATTACACACAACCTGTTACAACCCAGTCTTAAATAAAATACCTGAAAATATATATATACAGTAGTATTTTTCATTCTATACCAATGAAATAGAAACGTCGAGTATAAAATTACCTATTCGTAACATTTGTATCGATAGCTAGCCTTTGTGTCATAGTCAAAATGAATTATTCCATGCTGAAACGTCGTGTACCAATGTAATTGTGTAGTTTGTTGACACTGTAATTGTAAAGCTTGTTGACAATGATGCCTTTGATGTTAGCGATCTTTTCTACAGCAATGAGTGACTGTCAACCGTGTGAACGAATAACACATTCGGAATCATTCGCACGATTGGAATTTCTTTTTGATTTAATTAATTATCCCCCAAAAAAATAACACTTTTTTGCGCTCGTGGAAAAGTCTTCCACCACTTTTCATCACGGTTATTTTTTATATTACAAAAAAAAAACGAGATAAAAAAATGAAAGCTATTAATGGAATTCACTTCAGAAACCCACACACATACTCACACACCTGACGTGAAAAATCGATGAAACTTGTCTCCCTTGACATGTACAAGTAAGATGGGGGAAAAAAACCCACCCAGAGTAAAAATTTCAATTTTGTGCAAAAGTTATCGTGGTTAAGGATCAGTGGTGGTTGTTGTTGGACACGAAAGACTCAACCCTCTCGACACCTGATTTGCCTCCCACGCGTGGAGTAAGTTTCACTCGCAATCATCTACCTGGCCATTGGCTCTAATTACCTCGAGCGAGCCAACTTTAATGCGTTGTCATTAGTGCGAAAGTAACAGCCAACGCTATCTTGGTCCACTTTTGCCAGCATCCATCGTTGTTTCCACCTTACCAGACATTCTCAGACAACAACATTGATCCAAAGACAGACAAAGAAAAAGACAATATAGACCTAGAGATGGATAGACCTATCAGCACACAGCACCAGAAGAAGATATTAAAGTTAGATGTAACTGATGTTTCCTACGGAGAGAAACAGCCGACATTAGGTGTTTCGGTACCGAAAAGACCCAAAAAGGTTTTCAATTGAAAAATGTTGCAATTCCATCTTTTCCAGGTTTTTTATTATTTTGGTGTACTTTTGTAATCAATGAGAATCGTTAGAAATGTCCCTGAAAAAAACTTTTATCGACGATGCACTATAGACATTTTAATGGTACTGAAGAGTTAAGACGTTTACAAAACTGCCAATTGCAAATAGTATGATAAATTTTGTCTATACTTGTCTATTATAAAAATTCCGATTTGTGGACAGTAGAACACTGAACAAGATGAATATATTAAAGTTAGATGCAACTCGTATTTTTTATAAGGAGAGAAACAGCAGACATTAGGGTTTTCTGCACCAAAAGTTCTAAAGGTTTCAATTGAAAAATATTGCAATTTTGGCTTTTTCGTTATTTTGGTGTATTTCTGTAACGTTAGCAATGCCTTTGATGAAACAATTTTTATGAACTTACTACAGATGTTTGAACGGTTTTAAAAAGTGGTTTATATAAATGTTAATTATAAATAATATAAAATAAATTTGGTCTAAATAAAGGTTTCTAAGCTTGTTCATTACTAAAACATTTAATGTGTAATATATCCCTAACAGTAAATCTCATCAAAAAAAGTTATTAACGTTAGATTCGCTGATGTTTTCTATGGAAAAGCCGACATTAGTGTTTTCGGTACTCAAAAGTTTCAAGGTAGTTTTAAATTTAAAAAATGGTGCAATTTCAGCTTTTTCATTTGTTTTTTATTTTGTGTAGGCCTACTTTTGTAGCCAATTTGAATCGTTGAAAATTTATTTGATGAAATAGTTTTGATAGCTAGACAAGAACATTTCAATAGTTTTAAAAGGGAGATAACAAAAAAATGTCAACAGAATCGTAATATGATAAATTTGGTCTAGACTTGTCTATTACAGAAAGTCTGATAAATAGACCAATAATACCTTGAAGAACATGTTTAACTATAACTGATGGTTTCGACAGATAAACAACCGACATTAGTGTGTTCGGTATCGAAAAGACCCAAGGAGGTTTTCAATTGAAAACTATTGCAATTCAGTGATTTTTTTTAGCTTGGTTTACTTTTGTAAGCAATAAAAATCAATAAAATGTCTTTTGATGGAACAGTTGGCATTTTTGATAGTTCTAAAAAGTTCAGCAACGTACTGATGAAAAAATCAGTACGTTGATAAATACGAGTTGCAGAATTGAAAGTATGTTGATAAATATGGTATAAACTTTATAATTCATCAAATCTATGTAACTATTGCAATACAATGTCCAAACTTTGACTTTCGTAAACAAGAATTCCTCAAGCAAAATCGTGTGCAATACACATACATGACCATAATCGGTATATAATAGTCTTCCAGGATTAATAAATGACGTGTCCCGTAACGTAACGTCTGTCATCAGTCATCAGTC
>JAQIWH010007427.1:0-11484 GCA_034695005.1 Cryptops parisi
GTACCAAGTACTTAAAATGTACTTGTTACGTGTACTTAAGTATTCGGTACTTAAGTACTCGGTATCCCTGCTAATAACTAAACAACGGTTAAAGTCAGGGCAATCGGTCCTAGAGGTGAAAAGAGCGTCTTTCGTGTACGAACCTTTTTACCATTGTTTCAAGTCGATTCGCGCTTAAGGGTAATTTCTAATTCAAACATCACAAATCGTTTATACTTAAAAATTACAGATAAATAGCTGTACTTTAAGTAGTGTCTAGATGCATAACTCAGTTTGCCACTAAAAATTTGATATGAATTACTATTAAAAATATGAATTAATTTCTCAATCTTTTGTTTTCCAAAGCTGAAGCATACAAGGTGAAAGTGGTGACAACAGAAGCTTCTGAGCGATGTTGTCTTCACGGTTTATACCAGCTTACAGTGACTCCTTTAAATATTTCCATCTCTCAACCACTTGGCAATCTCACTACTGACAAACCTCTTTATACATGGCCGTTCCGCCACATTCGAAGATTCAGTCAAAACAAGGGTACGTTTTCGTTTGAAGCGGGACGCAAATGCTCGACTGGCGAAGGACTGTTCAGCTTCGAAACCAACGAAGGAAAAGTCATTTTCCACTCAGTTAGCATGCACTTGAAATCATTGGACAAAACAGATCCTAGTTCTAGTCGCAAAAGCTTTGCCAAAGCTGAGACCAGTTCCAATAGCAAACGGTCTAGTATGCTCATCGACAGTGCGAGTAACAAGGCAAGTGCTCCTATCGCAGCAGAGCGATCTCACGCCAAAGACAAGTCTGCTTCAAAAGCTCAGCCAAACAACCAAGACAGCATTTACGAAAACACTCTGTTGGGACACGGGAAGTTACGGCCACCCATTGTGAAACCACCAAGGAAGAACAAGGTATCGACGTCGGGCTTGTCAGCGAGTCTCGAGTCTGTGTCAGCAGCGTGCGAGACATCCGTCGACATGTCCCCGATCCCTTCTCCTTTGCTGCCGAAGGAAGATTTTTTGAAGGTGTTTCAGTCGCAAACCTCACCTACATCTAGTCCTCAAGAAAACGCTGAACTGATGTACGCCACGCCCGAGGAGAGAAAAGAAGCTTGGAAGACCTTCGCGTTGCCAAAGGACAACATTCACGAAGAGAACCTTCCCAGTGACATTGCCGCCTTGTATGCTTCGGTCGACGTGACCAATTTGTCACCAAAGTCGGCATATCTGAAAAGACACGTTTCCGTTCCAGAGGTGGGAATGACTAAAGACCCAGTGGTTCCTTTCCGCCAAATCTCACTTTTTAGTCCACGTCCTCGGACATCAGAGGGAAGCTACGATCACTTGTTTCAGTTCACCTCGCCCATCAAAACCACCACCACTTCCGATCACATATACAAAAAGTTGAACTCTCCAACCTCTGTCCCCAGCACGGATGACTTGCTCTACAGTTCAGTGCCAAATGAATATGCCCAACCCGCTATGGACGAAGACGACGAGACAGCTACAACGTACGCTACACCCGTGGATGCCGTTGATCTAGGCTCCAAGTCCTCTTCCAAAGATGATGACATCAAACACATGTTCCAAAATAACCAAGCTTACAGTGTGGTTGTAAAATCCAAAAATTCATCATCATTGCAATAGCTGTGTGGAGGAGAAAGATGCGATACTCGCATGGAGTTTAGAAGGTATTATTCTAGTCGGAAAGATTAAGCTCTAGTCTCACCTGTTTGTTTTTATTAGTTTTAAATGAAATGTAAATATTTTTTATTCGTATTTACATTCTAGCTCTTGCGTTTGGACAGTCGTACGGCCTCATGACAACACGCGATTCTTGGTGTAACAAATTCGAACAATATGTGGACAACTGTGTCATCAGCTTCTTACCAAACCAGTTTTCATTGATTGGGCAAGAAACTGAACGTCACACTCCTTCACAAATTGCTCGAATTGTCACACCAAAATTTGCGTATGTCAGGAGGAGGGAGCCTTTATGATCTTAATTGCACCAACAATCATTAATTTAATGTAAGGATAATTTTGTTTTATTTATTTTTAAATTTAAAAATAAATCCGTTTTATTTATATAATATACTTTTAATTTTTTTTCACAAAATTTGCATGATGCCAGTCTAATTAACTACAAATAGATTTAACGGTTATTATATAACCAAAGGTGGTGCAATTGACCCATAATCAAAATTTCATCAGGGAATCCATACAATAACGACTACTAGTTTGAAAAATCATTGAAACCAGAGTCATATGCAGTATCTTTACTTGCGTTGTTCTTGATCTATGGTTGTATTATAACCATTGATTAAACATTTATACAGTTAACCTCTGATTTATGAGAGTAAAAGCCTCACATTAATTGAATATTGCATGTATCAGTTCTTAACGATTACTTGACCAATTTTTCCTTCTTACATTAATAGCAAAATCACATATACTGAACTCGCATAAATCGAGGACTCCCTGTATTAAATATTGTATACTATTAATTTTTTCTATGACAGCAAATTCATGTTTGTGCAATGCAGTAAGTTGTATAGTTGAAGATTAGTCATTCTCATGTACATAGCATGCAATATTATTGTTTTGCTTGGAAATGCTTTATTCATCAAAATGTAAATCGTTTAAGTAAAACAAAAATGACATTGTCATCGTGAAAGATCTGGTAACATTAAGTTATTGAATTTATGATCAATAGTACTGTAGTTAAAGATAAGTTAAGCAATTAAAGATATGTAATGTGTTCTTACATTTTAATAGTTTGTAGCATGGAGATATAACTTGTAGTTTCATCTTATTAAACAAATAATTTATGCTGCTTCGAATAATTTACAAAATTTTAAAATCAATCTTAGAGTTCAGATTTTGTTCTATGCGTTGCTAATTGTTTTTTTCTTTAATATTAATATTAATATTTTTTAGCTGTTGATGTTTTTCAAATACGAAACCAGACCATAACAAAAATTAACCTTGATCAGAGATCAGATAACTTTTTTTTTATTGTTGTTGATTTCTCGGAGGATACCACGCTTGAAGATTTCTTAAAGCTGTCTGGAGCCTATGCAAAAAGTGAAACATGGTGTTCTGTAAAGGTGGTTTTATAAATCATTTGATTCAAGTGGCTTGAACCTGTTTAACCACGGCTTATGGTTTAATGCAATGGCATCTCGTGTATATCATACAGTATATAATAGGTTGAAATTTAATTGACCTTTGCTCTTCTCAACTCTGGAATTTGAGGTTTTTTTTTTACAAACTGCGAAGTTGGTAATTTTTCTAACCATAACTGGATAATATCTTTAAATAAAACCCGAAAGTGATTTTGTTTTCGATTGTTCATTGGTTTTCAGCGCCATCCAATGACATTCGTGCGCGCGAAATTTGAACGACCTACTTAGGAAGTTACCCACCCAAGGCACAAAAGAAACAGGTTTATCAGATTACCAACACACAAAGGGGACAACTTTTTCTTCTTGGGTTAACGATAACTATTCGAAATGCTAGGCACCCGTTATTTGACGGGCTATTCACTAGTAATAAATATAATACACATTTGCAGATATATGAAACGCCTGATTAAGCAGGTTCATGCTTATAAATTGTTTATTATATTTTTGCATATTTATAAAAATCAATAAATGTCGGAATTCGTGACATAACAGCTACATCATGATATGTATAAATGCAAAACACGTCTTACTTTAGAAATTCTGGATCAGTTTTTGTAAAATTTTCCTGATTTCGTTTCTCCGCTTTGATTGCCTCCAAATGTGCTGATGCGGTGATATATTCATTCTTTCGCTCTTTAAAATCAAATTAACACCGATTCACTTAAAAATTTTTTTTCCAAATCACTGAACTATAGAAGGAAAACAAATCATCACCCTGCAACAAAAGTTCAGCTTCTTCTAACGACTTCTGACATTGAAGTTTCATATTTTTCTTCTCTTCAAATTCCTTGTCAATTTTCCGAAGATTCTGAATTTCTGTTTGTATACAAAATACATTTTTGTGTCATAAGTATTTTTAGAACTTGCGTACTGTGTGTGCAATTTACAATACAGAAAAATCTGCTGAATTTAACAAACGAAAAACGAAATGCAATTATAGAGAGCAATTCAAATGTATGGCATGAGACAATTTTATTATAATATAATTAAAATTATTGTACATGGTGAATGGTGTGTACAAACTGAGTCCCTAGAACTTAATTCCAAAATTTGTATAGACTATTCAAATTTACCCTGTAATTAGCAATGCACACGAATTAGCAAAAATGATTCTACTATTTAGTTTCTCATATAAATGCCATGTTATTATAGACAAATATGATCAGTCTGATAAGTTTTGTGGATGTGTATGTGCCAAAGTATAAACAATAAACGTGTCCTACTCAATGTAACACTGTAGATGGACCTTACCAATCACAAGTTGTTTTTCCTCCTCTTTAGCTTTGACTATTTGCTCTTGAATTGCACGTTTCCTACGTGATGCTCCATCACCCAAAATGAAGTACTCAGCGGTGAATTCTTTTGCTATTTGACAGAATTTTTCTTGATTGGCGCGATACTTCGTATTTAACGTTGCCTTGCATAAAGTAAATCAAATTAGTTTAGCATCTCTTACTCCAAAACTGTTTCACAACTTAAAATTGCAGGTGCGTCCCGATTTGTGAGCGGAATTTGTTCTAAAAAATTCTCACAAATCGAACATCGTGTATATCAAGATTCCCATGAAATGGAAAAGAAAAATATATTGGCACAATTCCACAACCAGGGCCAGCGTTTTGGCCACACATTGTGGAATGCGTAGCAGGTGTAGGAACATTGTTACTTTTGCACCAACCACCACATAGAATCGCATAATAGCGAAATTTTATTGCCTAAGCCCCCTTAGATAAAAATACATCTGTACAATAATATTAAGTGTAAAATTAGTGATAGAATGAAAAAAAAAATCTTATATTTATATTTTTTATATTAAAATTATTTAAAAATATTTAAATAACTGTTTACAATTTTTTTATCCAAGTTTTCTCTCTCGTCATCCAACTTCGTTTTCGTCGATCTCAAAAACTCAAGACGGTGGGACATCAAATCATTCTTAACTCGTTCATCACATAGTTTTTCCTTCTGCAAGGAACATAATAAACAGTTTAATATCACCCTGTATAGTAAATTGGCACATCATTTTTCATATATTTTTAATTATATAGATATAGTGTAGTTTAAAGGTAAATTTCATTACTGCTTGTTTCAGTTTAATTTTCATTTCCTGGATCTGTTCTTGTATGGCTTTTATCATTTCCAATGTCGATGCTAATTTGATTCTTCCTGGAAAGAAAGTTATAAAATAATGTATATTATAATTATTAAATCAAAACATTTTATTAAGCAATAAGATGTCGATTGGAATAGTCCGAAAAATATTATTCTGGACTATTGTCTACCGATTGGGAAAAATTAACTCCCCCCCCCAATTATAATTTTTTCACAAAAGTTAACATGAACCGCATGTTCTTTAATTGTTTCAGTTATTCAAATTGATTTCTGGATGATCAATAATAGGGGATAATTAAATTTTATGATCAGTAAAAATTATGGAATTTTCCAATGTTTGACCGTACACGTCGCTTATTGTAATCTTGCAGGGCTTGTTTTATAATTGATAACAATAACCGATAAAACTAGATGACAACTGCTCAGTCTTGGAGTAGTAAATTATTGATGCATTGAAGATATGTGAAGATCAGTTAGTGGTTGTTTACTTTTGCATGAAATTTTCGTATTATTCATGATCACAATAAGCGAAGTTTCAATAAGGATGTTTTGAGTTTATTAACTTTCATTTGTCAACTGTTGTCGTTCAGTGACGCGCTTCTCAGTTTCCAATAGTTGATGTAATAGGTCATCTCCTCGTTCTGTTGCCATGAGATTTTAATTATTTGATAACTGTAATAGTGTAAAAAAAAATATATATATATAATAATGAGAACAAAAAAAAATCGGAGTGAAGGAATTTAAAAATTTTCCAAATCGGAACCGGAAGTAATAAAATAATTCATCGCCCAATCAAGCCTGAGAAATAATTCATGTGTTGGTGGAATTGCAAGGAAATATGTCGGTCAATTAATCCATACCGGTGTACTTATTATTTATTCTTCTTGAAGAGATACGTGAAAGGTAAGTCTTGAAATGAAATACTAATTAATACTGATATTGAAGATATGTATATTGAATTAAAACGGATGCTAAAAATGTATGTAAACTATAATGGAGGTGGCAAAGTTGGGCTGGGAATTGGATGTTGCGTGTAAAATTTAAATTATTGAAGCCAATTTATAAGCTGATAAGGAGTGACAAAAATACACGACATCACTTGGTAAATGATGTTATTTAGTGTCTTCTGTGGCCAGTTGAAGTTTTAAGATTAAATCAATTACCGTAACAATCTGAATTATATTTGAGCAACAATTTTTTATTGTCAATAAACTATTTCGAATCTTGCTTTATAAATACTAGAACTCACGGTAAACTAATCCAACTGGAGTTTAAATATATGTACTATATGTAATATGTAAATTATATTATCTATATAACTAAAATTCTTGAGTGACAGATGTGATGTCAATAGCGATGTTAAACTCGATATAATTTTTCATTTGCATCAGTACTAATGCATATATATTCGTGCATATATAGTATGTCAGATATATATTTCATGGACCATGTTTACTCCCTCCATTTCTTCAAAAATGCTTTTAAAATAGCCTATGTATTTTCAATACATGTAGGAATACTGACATGTCCCGATTTACTTCGATATACATTAGAACAACACAACACTATACAGCTTTATAATCCGCATGAAGCACATAGTTACCTCTCGATTTAATGTTATATCTTGCTATCTAGTGTTTGTTCTTGCTAATGTTATATTTTATTTGATTTTGTTTATTTGGATCGGTCAGATTGACATTAAACGATCGATTATTCCATTATTCGGATGTGATTTGTCAATTTTCGAGCAGACGGCTTTGGAACAAACGCGTAGCGCTTAATTTAAACTTACTACCGCTAGGTAATCGCTAAGCTACCCCATGAGGCAATGCGACGCTAACAGCAGACTTCTACGAGTACTAAGCTGAAATACGCGCGGAAGTTTTCAAATGTAGCTAAAAAACACGAAATGTACGTTATTTGTACTTTTGTAAAGTGTTGACGTGAATTTAACCAAGTTTTAATATATTTTTTAAAGAAATACTGATTGTAAAGTTCTGACTTTTTTTCTTGATGTCATTTTTCTCATTTTGTTCTCAATGTCACGTAATATAGATTACGTATAGTTGAGAGAATGAAGCGATACGTTTGACACCCTCTCATTCAACAGTATAATACTGTCATATAATGAAATAATATAGATGGTGAATAAGAGAAGCAATTCGTTGAAATATTTTAAATTAATTTGAATATGCACAATTAATTTTATATTTGGTAATCACGTGATAGTGACCTCGTATAAAACACTAAGAAAACACAATTGAATTTATTAATAATGAAAAATATCATGGTTGACGAGTTTTAATCTATTGTGTTGTATGGAAGTAAAATTTATAAAACTTGTCAATCATAAAATAGAAACATGATATTAATCAAGTCAATTCGAATATTCATTGGATTGTTCCATTGAAACAAACATCGCTGTATTAAGTCCTCATTGTGTGCAAATTCTTGACTTTATGTAGACCTACTGTATTCATATTTGTAGGAAATTTAAATACGACAGTAATTAATATAATTACTATTAATATAATTACTATAGCATAATATAATTACCTTTTCTTTATGGTTAAAACCAAATATTTCGAATGAGGTAACAGATGTAAATCGACGGACGTACATGTTCGGTTTATTTCCCGAGCTTGGAATTAATCTTTACGATTATTTCCAAAACAAAAAATATTAATAATAAATAAATAAATAAAAAATTACATTAGTCTGTGTATTTTTCAGTTTAATTTTATTGTTGATTTCAAAACAAGTGATTAAATTCCTGGTGGAAGGTAAAAAAAATGCCTTTTTCTTTTCTGATTTTTCCTAGTGTAGGCCTGGATTTTTTCCTGGAGTTTTTTTTAATGCTATTTTTCAACTAATTCTTCATGATAACTTATGTGTTTCTATACTCCATTTCACATTAGCTGGCACGGAATTAGAATTAGAATTGGAATTGGAGACAGCGAGATGAATCAGCCAATGGTTGACGAGCGTACCTCTCACACTTTTCAGTTGCTGCCACTGCCGCCAGTATGGATACAAGGGTGTTAGGCGCTGGAGATGATGTGATCACCTAGCTTGCCCCTTGGCTGCCTCAAGCTAATTCCGTGCCAGCTAATGTGAAATGGAGTATAGTCTAGTTATTAGCACTGATAGCACTTTGCTCTTACATTTAGTGTAGTCTCAATATAACACTAAATGTTAATTGAGGGTGTATCAAAAACAAGTTTCACTAGTGAATAAAAACAATAACAAAATGATATAGACGAGCATCACATCATGTATGTTAGTGTGAAAGTACACCCTTTATTTATGTTTCCACAGATTCGTTCAATGCTGGTAAACACGTATTGGAACGTATATCAACGTCTCGTTATCTTCTCTCCCACTAACCAATCCGATCAAGTTTGGTGCAACCATTTCAGGATCACATTTTTATAATCTCATTGGATTGGAATAATTATTCTCCAATTTTGAATCTCATTTCACCGAAAAAGTGGTAGCTGGACGTGGATAACCACCTGTTCGGTAAAATAACAAACGATTCCAAACCAATGAGACTGAGAAAACGGTGGTCCTGAAATAATTGCACAAAACTGCAGCAAATGTTTCGGTGTGTGGGGGGGGGTATCGATAAATTGATCGCACGTTCCAATACATGTTTACAGGCATTATACGAGTAGGCCTATGTTTATAAATTAATAAAGGGTGTACTTTCACACTAACATACATGATGTGCGTCAATATCATTTTGTTATTTTTTCATTCACGAGTGAAACTTATTTTTTTATACATCTTCGTAAATTGGCGAAACACAACTGAAAAAAATCTGTTTCATTTGAGATACAAAATGTAGATAAATAATGAGGGATAGTTTCTCTTGTCTAGGCTAGGCTAAATTATGCCCCCTAATATGTTGAGCATTCATGATAATGCTGTAAACATAATTAGTGATAATGCTAATGTAAGGTTTTTAATCAAAATAAAAGTCATATGAAATACAAAGTGATACAGGAACTTCTTTACAGACAAAGGAACAAAGTCCTGAGTCCGTAATTTAAGTGATTGGTTTGACTATTAGACAAGTTTAATACAATGAACACAATTTTGATATTTAATTATAGTGCACAATCTCCGTTGTAAGAAATCAGCAGGACTCCTACAGGGGGACCACAAACCTATCTACCAGCGTTTCTTGATGTAGTCCAAAACGCTTTCAATTGCCTCGCAGCCTTCAATTCGCTGTTTGAATTGTTGAGAATCTACACGAGACTAACCTAGCTACTACTGTATTCAAGCACCCTAGTATCAAGGTGAGACATTTCATTTTTCTTATTACATAAGCAATTAGTTTTCGAACCATCAAATATCAAGTTTTTTTTTGATATTTGTGTAGTTTGTCAATGACTTTTTTGAGCAAGTTTTTCGATTATAAGCTTACTACAAACTACTTGGTACTTTAATTATTACTTTTGGTTTTTTATTGCATCACTTTGATTATATTAGTATTGTGTTGCTCTTGGTTGAGAGTTGTAAAGTTTTTTTAAAAAAGTTTACCACACTGAAATAGTTTTATTTTTGTTTTTATTTGAAAGGGTTTTACATATTAGATCGTTGCGTATTTTGTTAATGTAAATATGTAAAAGTAAGTACGAGTAAATGAATGCATGATATAATTTTGTCGTAATAACAAAAGTGCATTGATTATTCATGGTGATATTGACATATTATGATTTCAATTCATGGTGATAGATGAATGTCAATGACAATTTCTTTTGTCAGTCGTTTTACTCCGATTATCTATGAAACCAGCATCAAATTAATTATCCCAATAATTAACAATCTCGAATTTCTACTGCTTTCATTACATCTTAGCTGGTTTCTTGTCTTGCTCGAATCGATTTGCCATTATGTTTGTATTACATTACAATACCTAAAAATTCCAGTCATACACTTTCAACACATTACTGCCAAGCCGTCAAATTAAAGGGAAGCACAGCAAATTATCAAACAAAAGCGAATGATTAGATATGGATCTCTCAGTTTGATCAGAATTTACTGTTTATTTTTTTATTGTTGAACTTGTAAAACTTGGAATGTTTTGTTGGAAAAGCGTAACTCTCGTCAAGTAAATCCGAATAGAAAAAGTTCACAGAGCAGCATTCTTCGAATGTGTTATTTTTAGGCAAAATCTTCTTGTCGCAGCATGCACTTGTGCGAGGGTTATAGGGCTGATCACCGCAACACTCCATGACTAACATGTTTTCTCGGGGATGTACAGTCGAGCTGCAGCAGATCGAAGCGTGTGGATCGTAAACTTGCTGCTTGCAACACTTAGCATCATGGGAATGCCTAGGTTTTGCTTCCCCGTCGCAGCAGATTTCTTGTTCGTACTTGAAGAGATTCTTACCGCAGCATCCATATTCGTCGGGTCCTTGCGGCTTGAGATGGGTTATTCCATCGCAGCATATGTCGGTTTTGAAGTTCATCAAGTTTTCTCCACAACAGCCGGAAACCAGATCTGTTTTGTTCAGTATGTTTCCAGCGCAGCAGAGTTGCGATCCGGCATCGTAAGTGGCGTTTCTGCAGCACTGGGTGTGAGGCGACTCCTTTCGGTGTACGACGTTATTGCAACAGATTTCTTGGTTCGTGTTGAACTTTTGCCGGTTGCAACACCCGAAATTCTTGGACAGGTTGTAAAGTTGATCCCCGCAACATATCACTTCCCAATGGCTCGGCTCTTGCAGTTTGCCGCCGCAGCAGATTTGCTGTCTAGTATCGTACATATCGCTGCCACAACATTCGATGAAGTCTGGTGGCACGCATCTCAGGTTCACCGGGAGAGGCAAAATTTTCTTATCGCAGCACGTTTCGGAGCTGATACTGTAGGTGCGATTGCCGCAGCAATTTGTTCTCAGACCATCGCTGCGTGGATACGCTATTCCGCTGCAACATATTTCCGTAGTGTAGTCGATCGATTGATTTCCGCAGCATAAACTTGTCCAACAGTTTGCTCGTGGTTGCACGATTCCCCCGCAACATGTGTTGGAGATTGGGTTATAGAGTTCCCCACCTGTTGTTTTATTAGAAAAAAAATAATACCGGAGTTATATTTTGGTAATATAACAGTAAGGATTCTTATGAAACAAAGTTGAAACAAGAATTTGTCTTATTTTAACTAACTGAAATACTGTATTGAGACG
>JAQIWH010007428.1:0-11483 GCA_034695005.1 Cryptops parisi
TATAAAATGTGTTTGTGAACATAACGCAGTTTGTTGTTAGTAACGGGATAATACGTAGGCTAATAATAGAACAAGAGGATTATAATAATTCTATCATCCGTTATTGTTGACGAGCTAGTTTAATATAATATTTCAAATTTTGAACAATTATAATCGCACTAGTAGGTAACCCCTTGCTGTAGCACGTGAAGAAATTTGTTCTCTTCGTTTACACACACGCTGCCATGGTTTTCTTTTTTATGCGAAAAGTGTTTTAAGTGTTGCCATAGAAATATGTTTTGCCTTTTATGTAGTTTAAGATGCTGATATTTGCATTTTATAATTATTTTGTTTACAATTTTATGCACATATTAAGTGTACA
The DNA here is from genome assembly GCA_034695005.1 of Cryptops parisi. Lineage (NCBI taxonomy): Eukaryota > Metazoa > Arthropoda > Chilopoda > Scolopendromorpha > Cryptopidae > Cryptops > Cryptops parisi. Next base: position 362 of record JAQIWH010007428.1, read on the forward strand.
TTTTGTTTGTTTTTATTTTTGTTCATTTAAAAAAAAAGAGTGGTTTACTAATGTCGTCTTTTTTTCTTTTATTGTAGGTAAGAAATGGTTACCGCTTATCATTTCGCTAAGAGTCTGTTCCTCATAGGTAAGCTGTGCGTTCTTTTTTATTTTAAGTACGAAATTTTCATGTTAAGTTTGTTGGATTTTTTGTGTGTGTTTATACGAGATGAGTATTCACGCACCATCGCGTATAATTTGACTCCTGAACGTTGGTGTGCAAATTGGCTTTAACGAAGCCACTTTTGGGTGTAATGGTTGGCTTAGCGCCTGGGAAAACTTCAGGGATCGTGAAGTCGGATGAACCTGAGGAAAGCATTGTTGGTTTTCGAGTGGAAGAGCGACAGCTCGCGAACCCTTTTTATTTTTCTCTCTCATTTTTATTTGGAAAATCCGTGTTGACTCGTGACATGGAATGGAAGTGTTGAAGAGAGAGAGAGAGAGAGAGAGAGAGTCCCCTTTCGTTTTCCCGTTTTTTGACTTTATCTGGATTGGTCTCGGCCCTAATTTCTTTGTCGAGTAATCCATCTTATTTTTGGTCGTTGGCTTTTCTTCGCTCTGTCGGCATATTTGGTCCTCTTTCGTTGGCCTTACGCCAGAGAATTTGTCATTGGTGGGCAGATACGTTAGTCCATCCATTGATTTCAAAGCCAAAGGGTTTGCCACGATAAATGAAAGCTACACGACTGTTCCGAAGGTGTCGATTCATCATAGTGATAGATGCTATTAGATAGCTGAGAAGAAATGACAAGAATTGGTGTTGGAGAGTGTGTATATATATTTTTTCCACCTTTTATGTTGGTCTTTTAGCTGTCAGAACGTTGTAAGAAACACGGTATTATGGCAGTGTGTTATTGGTATCTTAGCGAGTGTTTTGTCGAGAGACATCATTACATCGATTTTTTTTGTGTCTTTTTCATATATATTTTTATGATGTCGTTGAGTTTGTTAATGAACTCCTTTTTTTGTGTGGCGGTCTGCTGCTGTGATTGAATTGAATTAGTGTCTCGGTATTATCTGATATTTCGTTACATCCTGACAAGTCGTTTATGCGAATGATGTTGTTTATCCGTTTGGGATTGGATTTATTGTTGATGATGGAAGTAGCTTAATTTATCATAAAGTTAGTGACACTTTTTTTATATATACCTTATATAAAAGGTTTACTGGAAGGAAAGTAAAGTGTAGAAACTGCTCGATTTATATGCGATTGTGCGACGAGGGGAATCTTAACCTGATGCGAGTTATAGACTTGAAAAAATTTACCATTATGCGATTTTGTGTGAATGCACAGGTGATTGAAAGCTTAATTTTTTTGCCACTTAATCAAAAATTTTATTTGTGCGGTTTTTTATTTTCATCGAAATTGGTGCAAAATGTTGTTCTCGCATAAACTGAAAAAACTAGCTTTTTAGTCTTTACAATTCGTTATTATATGCAATTTTGTGTCATGGTGCACAATTGAGTAATTTTTTTCCACTTCATGCTAAGTGGCAAGCTCAATTTGTGCGGTTTTTGATTTACATTCAAAGTTAGTGCAAAATGTTACTCTCGCATAAACTGAGCACATAGCGTTTATAGTCTTGAAATTCAATATTTTATGCAATTTTGTGTCATGATGCACAAGTGAGTAAAAACAATTTTTTTTGCCACTTTATGCTAAGTGAGTGGCAGGATTGATTTGTGTGGTTTTTGGGTTTCATTTGATCTTGGGTTCAGAATATAACTTTCGCATAAATTGAGAACTTGTAATTATTACGTACAATGTGTCATTTCTTTATATGCGATTTTACCAATATGCGACAAGAGATCTATTCTCTGATTTTCGATATAGGCCATAAAGGCTTCCTGACACGCAATTTTGGATGTAGCTAGTCCTAGTGGAACAATTTTTGTGGACAACTGTGACGTCAGCTTCTTGCTAACCAGTTTTCATTGGTTGAGCAAGAACCTGACATTTTCAATTTATTTATTTAATCTGAAAGCTTACACGGAACAAAGTGGACAGTACAAAAAGTAACCAAAATATCATCACAGTTGTGCACAATTTGTTCCTCTTGCCACACCAAAAAATCGCGTGGGTCAGGAGGTCTTAAAAAATCACTTTACAGATGCTCGTTATAGGCGAGAACAGTTAGCTTACTACAGGTTGTCTAAAAACATTTTTTTCTCACAATTTTAATACTAAAGTACCTACATTTGAAAAGACAAGTTTGGACACCCTGTTTTTTCCATCAATTTGTGTTCGAGGTAAGGAACGTTTTAAGAGATGAAATTTCAGGGTTTTCAGTTCCAGTCATTCTTTTAATCTTTTGTTAATAAAAAGGAATTGAAGTTGCTTACTTTCAAAGACACCAACCGCATATGTGACAGTTGTCACATTCCCGATAGCATCTAAACGCTGGTGGAACCCGGTGAAAAAGAGGATAAATCCACTTTATGTGGAGCAGTTAATGTGCACGGGATAAAGCCACGATAATTATTCCAATTCATAAAACTTGTTCGTTTTTTTTCTCCCTCTTCTTAAAAGGGAAAATTTTTATGAGCATATTCATTTAAAGATGGAGGGGGCATCCCTGTAGTTTGCTTTAATCAGAAATGTGCTTTCATCTGTAATCATCTAAATGAATCTCCGTAAAGTTTATGCCTCAAATTTAATGGATTTTTTTTTGTTGCTCTTCTCTCTTTTTCGGTTTTTTCACGACTACTACCACTACTACCACTCTTGTAGAATGTAATATTTTCGTTTTCATTAGACTTGTGCCTGATGAAACGTCAGTGGAGAGAAAAAGAAAAGTTGGCCCGGAATATAAATTCCATCAATTTTTCATCTCGACCGAGTGCAGTTGTAATAAATAGTCAGATAGCTCTTCTTCGAATAAAGCCGAACTTGTTTTGTTAGAATTAAAATTGCGCGACAGTTTTTCGCGTAACTATGAATTTTAAGGTAAAAAATTATTTCGAAAATCGACGAGCCTACCATGGTTTTATTATATACTTTATATTAGCTTCTTCTGTGAATGAGTGACTTGTGAGTTTGTGAATGAGCAAGCTTGGAATTGAACGTATACTGCCATCTACAGTCGTGTATAAGAATACTTTATAGTCTGTATAGTTCAATGTACCAAAAAACGCATAGTACGACGAGAACCGCACAGTTCTTCGCATTAACCAAGAGCCATAAGTCCAATGTGAAAAAAATAAAATTAGATATAAATAAATAAGTAAACTTTATTGCACTTGCATATATAAATAAATAAAAAAATTGCAGAAATCTAAAATGGATATTTCTAAATACTCGCATAATTCGAACATCGAATTACTCAAACGTCGTATAAATTTATATTCGCATAAATCTAAATTAGCGTTAATCAAAATTTGCATAAACCGAAACGTGCAGAAATCATAAAATGGAATTACTCGAACGCCTCGTACAATTGAGTATCAAATTACTCAAAGATTGCATAAATTCTAATTCGCATAAATCGAAGCATGCAGAAATCAAAAAATTGATTATTTGCATTATGTATGTACATACAGTATATCTGTATATGACAGTATATAAAGAGTAGTTTGAAAATCTTTTTTGTTTACTTCTAGTTTGTTGAACGTGCATTTATAATGTATGAAATGTAAAAAAATATGATGTACAAAATGAAAAATAAAAATCTGTTTTCAAGCATATCGATCGATGTCATTTCATTTATATTTGAAAACTGACTCGAACAAAAAAACATTGGAGATTTTGAAGAAATTGTAGTATGTTTTCTCAGTCATTTGTGTGGTAACAGTCGAAACATGGAAAACACAAATGTTATTTAGAGATGTCTGTAATAAAAAGAGAAAGTACTCGACAAAGTTTTTCAAAATGTTACAGATTATCCAAACAAAAAACAAACCAAAATATACCTATGAAAAATAAAACTCAGCCCACAGTTGTATGAACAAAATGTCGTGAAAGAAACGTTTGTATGTTTTTGAAGTAGATATTTGTTTTCAGAATTGAATCGTCTTAAAACCATACCGAAACTAAGTCAAAGTACTTCAATTTGAGTAATGATCATTTTACGTATACAGTAGTTTGTCCATAGAGTTGCATGCTATTCCGATTGGTTCGTAGGACCCTCAACTCTCTCTAATTGGTCCAGCGACGTAATTTCTTAGTTTATACTTAAATTATGAATTCAAGACTTAATGGCTTCATTTTATGCATAAACTCAAACTGTAAAAAAAAAGGTGAGATAGTTCACTATGATTTAACACAATGGTTCTCTATCTTTTTTGCTCGCAGTATTTGGCGACCCAATGTTGTCACTTTAGAGAGGGATAACGTAGAAAAAAATTGAACAATGCTTTTACTGTCATATACAGATATACTGTGTGTACAAGCATTATACAAAAAAAACTTTTTGATTTCTGCATGTTTCGATTAATGCAAATTAAAACTTATGCAATGTCTGAGTAATTTTGATATTCAAATTATGCGTGTTTTGAGTATCGGTAATTTCATTTTTTATTCTTTCAATTTATGCGAATTTTGATTTCATGCGAATTTTGATTCATGCGAAATTAACTTTATGCGATCGGTGAGTAATTCGATATTTTATTTATGCGAGTTTTGAGTAATTGCATTTTGGATTTCTGCAATTTTTGATTTATTCATATTTGCGTGTTTTTTTTTTCATTGGACTTATGCGAAGGACTTACGCGGTTCTTGTTTATGCGTTTTTACTATATAATAGGCCTACTGTTTATTCCCATAAACGACTATAGATGGCACTATACGTTCAATTCGCAACTCACATAAAAAGTTTAATAATGGAAAACAAACGACATAGTTTCTCACTAATCACATGATTAGTGTGGCATCCACATTTTGTCTAAAATGTGGATTTAGAATTAGGACAGTTTATTAAAAATTTTTGGCGACCCATCGAAAACCTTTAGCCACCCCAAAGTTGGGTCGCGAGTTGGGAACCAAGGTTTTATAATGACGATCCAATTGAAAATATAATGGTTCGAAAAAAAAATGGACGAGTGTTTGGTTAACTGTCGAGAATCTTTAAACGCAAAACTACATGGTATGATGTAAATGGTAACTCAGTGTTACTCTTTAACCAACACCAAAAAATCAATAATGGCTCTTTCCAAAATAAGAAAGAAGAAGAAGAAAAAAAAAAACAAGACAAAATAAAAAGGATCGGTTATAGTCTAGTTGCCAACTTTTGGGGTTTCATTACGCAAAGAAAAGGCGTTGCAGTCTACATTTACACACACACATAGAGAGAGAGAGAGAGTCCAGAAAAATTGGAGGAATCTTCATTTTCGGTCATGTAGTTTCTCTAACCTTAGGCAGCAGTTTGCCTCTTGCTTCAGTTGACATAACTAACTTTTTCTCTTTGGTTCTCTCTTTTGGCTCTTATTCTTCTTCTTCTTCTTTTTAACCCCCATTTTCGTTTCTTCTTCTTCTTCTTCTCTTTTCATAGCGTAATGTTTAGCTGAAAGTCGCTACGGAACCAGAACGCGTTGAATGTTGGAATAAAGGCTTTCTGGCGAATTAAAAGCCAAGTTAATTTAGATAAACACAAGTACAATTTGCATCGGAATTTTCCACTTTTTTTTCTCTCTTTTTTTCTTGTCTTGGCTTGTTTGCTTATTTTTCGTATAGTATCGCTGTTTTAAAGTTGGCGTTGTTTGAATACATTAGACTCGATCAATTCTAATAGGTTAAGAAAAAAAAATTTTATTCTTTTTTTTTTTTTTTTACTGTTTCTCTAAATGTAAAGTCGGGTAGTATTCAGCGAATGCTTGTTTGAACTGTTTGCTGTTTCGTATAGACGAGCGTAGTTTTAAATGTCAACATTTTCCGTATTTTATGGATTTTTGTTTAAAGATGAATAGAATAATAAGGTTGTGCGAGTTGGTTAATAAATAAATAAATATTTAGATAAATCGATTAATTTTATGGACAAATTTTTGTTTTTTGAAGTTTGTCTTTCACCTTTATGACGAGTGTAATTAAAATTATTCATTGGGGGAAATGGAGAGTGTTGGTTTAATTATTATATTCCGGTAAAATGGAAACAAAAAAGTTTGTAAATACTGCATACCGAGAGTCAAATGGAATGAATATTGAACATTAAAGTTTAATGGGTTCACTGCTCTAAAATTAAGCTCGTTTCACATGTGAAATGTTTTCAATCAAATTACGTCGATTCCAACTGTTTTTCCGACGTCATACACACATCCGGAAGCGTTTCAGTGCTTTTGTTGTGTTTCGTTTTGTTTTACCTAAAGCACGAAAATTAACCCGGACGTGTATATGACGTCAGAAAAAACATCTTAAATTGATGAAATTTGATTCAAATAGTTTGACGTGTAAAAATGAGCTTTAGAGTTGCGAAGTTAATGTTTCTAATGTTTACTTGATGTACAAGTACACTATACTTGATGTTTACTTGACGGTAAACATATGTTACCGTGAAAACCCGTTCTCATGAGTTGAAAGCCTTAATTTTAACTACGAAGGTTAGGTTGGTTAAAGCCATACGCTTAATTGCTAGTTCTAAAAATGATCCGTTAATTCAATGTTTTGACTAGTCATAACCGGGATTTGACTGAATTCGGGCTTTGACGATAACATATGCAGTTGCTGTAGGATCAGTGGTTTTGTGTGTTGGTTTAAGTATTTTGTGTGTGTGTGTGAAAAAAATATCCAATACAATAGGTCCTCAGTTTATGCATGTTTTAGAAATTCGTTTTTGGTAATAATGCTACTTATGAAAATATTTCAGATGCTCGATATATGCGCAAAAATTTTGGTATTGTACGATTTTGTGTGCTTTGCGTTGTTTATGTGATTTTTTTGCTACAGCTTTTTCAAGCTTTCCAGCATAACACAGCGCAATGCTGCCGTCTTGTCAGACTTTCTAGCGTCACAGCTGTTTTAAACTTTCCAGAATAGCGCTATAGCTACATCTTTGACAGGCTTTCTAGCATAACACGGTGTTGTAGTTTTAACCGTTTCAGTCAAATTGAAATGTAGAACATACCTATATGGCGTACTGTATACGTATCATGTATACGTATCTTCCTTTTCTTCTTAGAAAATATGTTGCAACTTTATCATTCCATAAAAATGTACAACTAAAGATTTTTGATAGGCAATTATACAGGGTGGTGCAAAAATCGCGAATGGGTTTGTTTCCTTTAAAAAAAAAAAGGCTTCACATTTCCATGGAATTGCCCACAAAAATGTCATTCTAATATAAATTTGTTTGGTAATTTCACACTTGTTAAGTTGCTAGATTTGTTAAGCACACATGTTTTAATTTCCTGTTACAAATGTTAAGAGTAATGTTGTCATTTTAACATTAATTTATGTTCAAACAGTGTTCATGCAGTAAAAGAATGTTAATCGAAACTAAATTAATTTTTGGATAACTGTACGTTAGTTCATCTCCAGTGGTTTTGCAAGTCTCCATTGTTGGCCTTTACTTATTGAATTTGCTTTTTTAGTTGAAGACTTGCCCGGAATAACGTTGCATGTAATAATTCATAGTTTGAGTAAATGGCAAAAGAAGTATTCAGCAACACATAGATTGTCACAGATTAGGTGACCAATTTTGAAGTAATATGTGTATGTTTTAGGCAGATACGAGTTTGTCTATTGACAGCACTAGCTAGACCCATATATGAGACACGTTTTTTTATAATAATCTCAATATTGACATTTTGTAACATACAACGTTATTCGGGGCAAGCCTACATTTGTTGATTTTACCTAAACTAAAGTGGTATCTATAAGTGTAGATGGGTAAAGATAGTTAGGTGACTAAAACAACGGGTATTTCCTGTTATTTCACAGTCAGTTTTTACTGTTCAATAATAGACTCACAAAGTGGAAGTGCATTAATATACTAGGTCTAAATTTTTGTATTTCCTTGCGTTGTTACTTTTTTGAAACACCCTATGTAAAGATTTTGTTTTTTTGACTTTATAGCTTTTGATAGGTTTTTGGTTTGATTTTTTTTATGGGTTCATTTTTTATTGTTGTTTGTTTATTACATTTGTATAAACACCATCTGTAGTCGACAGATGAAATAAAAATCAAAAGAAAAGTAATTTCGAAGAGAAAAACATCAATACGAAAAACAAAAATAATGCAATTTGTTACATTCATCATCATTGGGGGGTCAACTTTGATTTAACTCGTGCATTCGTTTTCTCTTTTTTTTATTACTATTTTTTTGCATGCTTCTCTTTTATATATATATAACTAAATTTATATATTTTGCTTTTTATTTTTTACGTCAAATTGTCTCTCAGTATCTGGCTCCCAGTTCTTATCTGCTCTTCTGACGATATCAAATATTCAACCACGGTGGTCTGATCCGATTCGGTTGCAAGGATTTTCTCTCTCTTTCTGTGTCTCGTTCAGTCTGCCATGTGGCAGATTGACCAATGATTTATACACACCATGGGCTGCTGACTTTTCATCCACTCTTTTCGAGGAGTGGAGTTTCGATGAGGGTTGGCAAGCGAGGGATTTATTCAACGTCGGACGATCGGTTGTGCCTGTGTAGCGAACATCGCCGAGTGGCGTTTGTATCATTTATATTTCACCCACTGACATGACGAGTGGTCATTGGTTGGAGGGGAGAAAAGTCTGCGGTGTCAAAAATACTCTTCGTGTCCTTATTCCCTAAACCAAAATAAATTAGCTTCCCGGCATTGTGGCGAAACCCACAAATCAAACGTTGAAAAGCCGCCCAAGATCCCATTTAGGACAAGATCATCATGATGGTGTTTATCGACGTGTATTGATTTTCATGGTGTCTATGTATAATGTTACCTGAAATATTTATATTGTTTATTGAAAATTTAACGTTCTGTAGGGTCAAATAATTACAGTAAAAAGCATTATATATTAGTGCAGTGCTTTTTTTGTCACCGTATACGAGGGTATCTATCCTATGCTTAATATAAAATAGGGAGAAAACAAAAACATAAAAAACAAAAATAAGTTTTCTCCCTATTTTGTATTAAACATGTTATTCAAGGTGCAGAATTTAAATTTTAGGGTATCATAAAACGATAAAAACCTGACAAGGGAAGGTTTTGACATGAAGCTCGCATCTATAATGAGTAAAAATCACCTATAACTTGCCTGCAGAAAACAAGTATACTATGTTTTAGGTGTCCTTGAAAAGTTTTAGAATAAAAATTTACAAAGGGGAGAGTACATGAAACCTGAAAATTTACATGTTAAATTCCATAAGAAAAGTCTCAATTACTTATGGGATGCAACATGAGATAAAACAATGTAATGAAAACAAAAACTTTTCCGTCATTTTTGACGCGCTACTTAATAGTACGAGTATATTTTAACTTTAAATTTTAGCGATATTCCTATTGATCTTATCGATATACAGTATTATCAATGTGATCTTGGGTACCGTACCGCCTAACTTTCTTTTCAATAAATGGAGAAATTTGCTCGCTTATTTTATGAATAAGAGAAATTTTCTCGCTTATGGAAAAATTTCGCTATCAGGTAACAAAATCAGGTATACGGAAGTCGAATAAATCGATGACTTTTTGTATAACTTTACTGTTGGGTGAAATAAATGTTCGCAACCAATAGGACAATTGGGACACAACTTAAAGGGTAGTCAAACATATGGTGGTGTTTTTCAATTGACAGGATATCCATTTTCCTGGAGAAAATTAAGGACTTTTAAGTCTGAATTCCACTAGGAAAAGACACAATCTAGGTTTAATCGATAGTTTATTTTATCCCTGTTTTGTGCTACGACATACAGCATGTTACAATATCACGATACTATACGATTTGAAGAAATTATATGGTGTTAATGTTTATTTGACGACCCTTGTTTGTGAAATGAGCATTGATACGCTTTATATTAACTTCACTTGTGAGTTTGTTAGCTTGTGAGTTTGTGAGTGAATTGGGAATTGAACGTGTACTGCCATCTACAGGTGTTTATGATAATATACTGTATAGTCCAATGCACCAAAAAAATTCCATAAAGTGAAAACCGGATAAATCGAAACCTGCATTCGCATAAAGTGCAAAGTAACAAAAATCGCACAAATCGAATGGAAACTTGTAGAAATCGAAAGTGGAAATACTAAAAACTCGCATAAATCGAACATCACATTACTCAACGATCGCGTTAATCTATATTCCCGTGAATCGAAATTCGCATAAATTAAAATTTGCATAAATCGAATAAGATTGCATATATTCGCATGAAGCAAAACTATATAAAGTGCATTTCTTAAAAAGCATTTTTGTTTTATTTTTTAAATTGGGAAAAACCGTTATCAGTGGGAAAGAACGTTAAAATCACTTTTTCTGTTTGTTTTTTCCTGTCTAGTTTGACGTTAATTCGAATCTTACTGTAGAAATGTGACATGACAGTATCGAAGATTGCGTATCTATTGTCAAGTTTAATGTTTTTTGAAATTCATATTTGTTCTTCCAATTTTAATGTTTAATCGAATTTTATTGTAGAAATACGATATGACAATCTATGGTTACTTGTCGATTGTCAGCTTTAATTTTGTTTTTTTCTTTAAATTGTTATTCTCCTGCTGAAAAAAAAAATGGCAAATGGTAAATGTCACGCGATAGACACTGTTTGGCAAGAAAAGAAACAAGAAATATTTTATAGTTCCATTTATGCATTCGGAATGTTAAACGAATATTGGTATATAAGCTCGTTTTCGACTGCGTTTATGATTTCCTGTTTTATTATTGTAAACAAGTTGATCATTTTTACTTTTTTTTTTGCTAAGGCTCATTTGTTGTCGTCGTCGTCGTCGTAGTTTTTAGGGATTTTGGGGAAAGCTCGGGAAAAGACAAGGCTCGTAAAGCTAAGATTTAGAAATGGAAAAGGGGCAAGAAAAAAGTCTTGACACTGGGATCTTTGGATTTCGCAACGATAGGCGAATCGTGACAGGTGATCAATTTACCCTCGAAAGATGTATTGGCGACATTTATTGCGTTTTTATGATCATACCAGGGGGTAGATTTGTTTCTTTGCAGTTTGTTGAT
>JAQIWH010007429.1:0-11482 GCA_034695005.1 Cryptops parisi
TCACTTGTCATACTTCGCGGACGGAAGTGACGTTGTGTTCTTGCTCGATCAGCTGGATGACTTCGGGTTTGAAACACGCGACATCTACGACATCGACACGATGACTGCGACAGCTTGAAGTTGAGCCCATTGATCACTTTTAAACGCAGCACTGTATGGTTATCTTGTGTATGGCGACCATGCAACTCAGTCTATAGTTATGAAGAGTTGTATGATTATTAATTCTTAAATAACTTGTGAAGTGGTGGCTGAAAAAACCCTTCGTTAATTCTGCTGGACACTAAAGATTAATTGAAACATTTGTTTCTGATCGGTCAAAAAGCCAAAGAGTGCAACACAAATTTTTTTTTATATATACTGTATTAGAAATTAATGCACGAAGTGATCTCAATATTGAATTTTTGTAACATACAACGTTATTCCGAGCAAGCTTTCAATTAACAAATATGAAAATTAAACCAAACTCACACACAGTTGGACATCTCATGGTGTGAGGTGGTTTGTTGTTAAATATTGACACTGAACGAGTGGAGTTGTGAAGCATGCTACACGCCACAGCTGAACTTGTACTATGTAGCACAATGTGTTCAACAGTTGCCAGGGCACCATTAGTGTTTTCATCGACCTTTTACAAACGCCACTCACATGGCCAGCCAATCGATCATCCTTTTCTATCACTGCATTTTCACGTGATCAACAATCTGAATCTACCGTAGCATTGATTCTAAATTTCTGATTGTTTTTCAGAAATTTGTGACTGTTTTTTGGCTCCTATCTGTTTCACCTTCGCCGAGTTCAGTTGGTTTTTTTAATAAACTAAAAACCTACACTGAGGAGAGTTGGGTGGGAAAATGGCTTAAATCCACTTACATTTGCATACGTATTCCTTAAAATGCATATGAAGGCTTGCCCAGAATAACGTTGCATGTAACAATTCATAGTTCTGAGTAAAATGGCAAAAAAAGTATTCAACAAGACATTGATTGTCACATAATAGGTGACCAATTTCGAAGTGATATATGTATGTTTTAGGTAGGTAAGAGTTGGTTTATTTGAGGCATTATAGCTAGGTCCATATATGACGCACAGTTTTCCAAAATAATCTCAATATTGAATTTTTGTAACATACAACATTATTCTGGGCAAGCCTTCATATATTGAATCATTTTAGACCGATCTATAGCATAAATATACATTGGGTTGCCTATAATTTGCAATTTCAGACTTTTTGGTGCAAGAATATGGAACGCGACTATTCTTTTTGTCGCTTCACCTTCTGGTTGTTTCAGTCGCTCGTTTCACTTCCAAAACAATGGAAAAGATCCCTTGGAAAAACGGTGTCAATGCAGTAAGAAATTAGCACGATATTGAAAATAACGGCGTAATTGCATTTTGGGAAAGTTATTTATTCATTCAACTCGAATTGCTTCGCAATATTCGTTACAGTTTTAGAGTATCGACTTCGGTATGAGCATTTTCACACATGGTGAGGTGGCACTAGTAAAAATACAGTGACGCTGCCACACAGTGGAAATTTCTAAGAGATTCTTGAAAGTTCTAGGACTTTATGCCCAGGTGCAAAAGAAAGAACCACGTGATGTTTCTTAACCAATATCTGGTGAGGAGGAGTAGTAGTAGTAGTAGGAGGAAGGTCGTGCTCTTTTATTAGATAGGATAAGTTATACACAGAACTGGGCACCAATCCGTTAATCGTTAATAACGGAAGTTAGAAAAATGGTTAACGATTTAACTTTTAAGTTAAATTGAAAATTGTTAACGGACTTATTAACTTCCGTTACATTTTGCGTTAAGTCAAGTCCGTTAACTCAAATAGGAATAACTTATATTCACAAATTTTGAGACATACCAAACTAAGATTTGATTTTGTGAAGGTCTATAATCGTTAATTTTACAATTTTACATATCGTTTTTAGTTACCATAAATTAAAACCGTTGATCAATACACGATTTAAGGGCTTTATACGTGCATACATGGTGTCTCACAAGTCAAGCCCCATAGGCGAAAAACATACAATAACAGTCTTAAGAATAGAGTGTGCAATGAGTATTTGCTAATGAAGTTGCATTTGAATCCCTTTGAATTTTCTAATTATGAAGAGTGAGGTTGTTTCTTCTTGAATATAGCTATTAAGAAAATATTCAAACTCGTGGAGTTTGAAAAGATTAAATTAACAAATACGATTTCTTAAGCATAAGTAGAATCCATTCACTGTGTTGGAAATATCCTTCCATGAATTTGTAAGCCTGTTTTTTCCTTCTTACTCAGTGACACGATTTGCCTACTACGGAAAAAGGGTAATACTGGATACTCTTATGGAGACTAACTTTTGGGACACCCAGTATATACAATGTACAGTATACATTATACAGGGTGAGTCAAAAGTACGGTTCTATGGGAATATTTGAAAAGCATATATAGTGAAACAGTTTTAGATATAATAGTACATAAGGCTCTTATATCTCCAAAGGGCTCTTCACAATGATGGTATTTTCATTGACCTTGCAAAGGTTATAAATCAGAAATTGAATGATGTCCTGTTCATGGTCATGATGTCCATGTCAAGTGTACAAGCCATTGCAGGCTTGCGTGGTTATGGAGAATGGCCATATTGAACGCATTGTGTAAACATGTACATACCATCTTACTTGCCACAACAATGTTGCAACCGGTGTTCTAACGTGATGTGTTGTTAGGTGCTGTGAAATTAGTTTACGCGACAAAAAGCATGCGATATGTCGTCAAAAAAAATTGTAAAATTGCTTTCACAAGTACAAGGGAAGTTCAGAAAATAAGATTTTCTATTTATTACCGATGCACTGCACGGAGTGAGATCACTCTTTGAAGACGCGAAGTTTAGATTTTGATTGTTAAGTGTAGGCCTACTCACTAAAATAATGCTTCAGTTCTGCGACTTTCCTGAACTAAACAGTTCAACAATGGCTACTACGTGATAACTTCATAGTTGTAGTTTATGTGGACGATTTGATTATTTTACACGAAAAAAGCGAGAAAATTAGTGAATTCGTGGAACTGCTATCCAAGAAATACAAGATTAAAGATCTTGGTGAAGTGAAACTTCTGCTTGGAGTAAGATTTGAAAACAATGAACGAAGCATAACCCTTGATCAACAAACCTACTCTGAAGATATATTAGAAGAATTTGGAATGAAAGACTCCAACCGTTAAGTACACTTTTGGATAAAGGAGCCATATATACCAAAGGCATGCCTGGAGCTGCATTCGATGGTGCAGTATACCGCAAAGCAATTGGAAGACTACAATACTTAGCTGCAACGACAAGACTGGACTTATCATCTGCAGTAAATCGAGTTTTGCAACCATCCAACTGAAGACCACTTGAAAGGAATCAAACAAATCTTTTGATATTTGAAGAAGACGATTGACTATCGGGTGTGCTATAAGAAGTCTCGGGGGACTTCTTACATTTTCTACTTACGCTGACGCTGATTGGGCTGCAAACTTAGATGATCGAAAATCAACTTTAGGTTAGGTGATAATGATGCAAGGTGGACCTGCATCGTGAAAGCAGTAGGAAGCAAAGATCCAGTGCACTGTCAACTGTCAAAGCTGAACACATTGCGATGACAGAAGTGGCGAAAGACTTATGTGGTTGATAAAACTAATGAAGGAACTAGGAGTGAAAGTGAATGAACCCCAACGAGTCATGGTTGATAACGTGGGAGCTGCTAATTTTGCCAAAAAACAGAATAATTTCTGAACGAATGAAACATATTGATTTAAGTTACATGTTTAGGAAAAAAGGTTAGGTTAGGTTAGGAAAAAAATACACCATACGTAAACCATACTTTATAAGTATGGTTTATATCGCCTGGGCCGTTACCGCTCAATTACCATTTCTTAAGATCACGCAAACTTATGAGAATCTCACAAATGATCAGTTTCCACCGCTTGTTGGCAATAGCTCGTGGTTTGAAAGATATATCCCATCCCTTACATTTCCTTCTTACCTCCCTCATCGACCCATCTAATGCCCGTCCTCAATATCATTACACCATTTCCCTCAAACCCCACTCGGTTTACTCTTCCAGCCGCTTTTCATATAATTTCATTTCTCAATGAAACGCTCTTCCTATCCGTCTTAGGAAGAGCTTCCTATTTTATGTGATAGTGATCAATGTTTAAATCAACGTATACACTTTAAATCAAAACTGAAGTCGCATATTTTGTCAGGCTAATCTTCTTTGATGTAACCTTTGCTCATTTGAGCGCCAAATAAATTCAAATTCAAATTCAAGTTACTTGGTTTTTTACGAAGGTACTGTTACCATACAGGAGAACCCCGAGAAAACCTGCCCCTGTCAGACCCCAAACAATATGTCATGTTTTATTTTGTTTCACTGTTCGCAATGAATTGTATTTTCCATGTTGAACCCTTGGATTGCTTTCAATAAACTATTAATCAACAAAACTGAATCCACATGGCACGAGTGGAAGACGAACCAAGACCACTCCCGCTAGAAGTGAATGCTCTTACTACCAGGCCATTACTACCAGGTCATCACTTAATGAAATGAATGTAAATAAACCAGATGACTATGTGTATGAATACCAGTTTAAATTAATTAAAAACAATACAAAAAAAGCAATTAGTCACTAGTGTTAATTCATATTAAGTTAATTCATAATAAATAAATAAATAAAAATAAATAAATATGTAGTGTTATATTTATTTTGTTTTATTGAAATATTCGACTAAATATTTCGAAAATCCATACATCGGTTCCAAAAACGTTGCTGTTATCAGTTTCAATAACGTTCACTCTATGTATTATTTCGGTGTGGTGTAATCTTCATTTAAGAATGAATTGCACCATGTGTTCTAAGGATTGAAAATCCTAGACCACTTGGACCACTAAAAAATGATCATGTATGCCTACATGTTTATCCAGAGTAATAAACAGGTCACGTAAAAAAAATAATCAGTCTCTAGTCTTTATTGATCAGCCTTCGTGCATATTTAACAGCACTGTCGCGAGTCTTAATGCACATATGCATTTATTTATTTTTACACGATCGTCAATACTTTTACGACTGCTAATTACTAGCCAGTGCCCTAACGTTTAACAAAAATTAAGTCATGAAGTATGTTTATAAAAAAATCTTATCTACATATCCAGTCGAAAAGACATTTTACGACTACTAATTGTTAGTTACCTTTACAAAGTTGGAACGTGATCGTAAACCACAAATTTTATTTAAAAACAACTGATAAATGTAAACCAATGACTTAAATGTACTGTAGAATCATGTTATAAAAACATTCCTGTAAACAAAGATCAACAATTTTACGACAGTTCATTGCAAGTTTTGTTTAGTTGTCACGAAGGCTGTATAAACCATCGGTATTTTAAAAAATGTTTTACTAAAGTACAACATTAGATGTTTACTATGCAACATACTTTTATATGCAAAATAGATAACACGATATCATGAAGCAATGGTAATATCCATCGATGTATATTATAACACATTCGGTAGGTTTAGTTAGTGTATTAACAGTTTTTGTTCAGATCACATGCAACCGATTAACGTGAAATTTTTACAATCTAACCAGTTCAACGTATACACAAGACGACGGGTTCATCTAACTCAAAGTAAGGTCCATCTAACTCTTCTTTAATTTCAAATTTTTCTTAAAATTAAATTTTAAAATAAAACAAAACAAAAATAAGACAAAATTAGTAATCATCTGGAAGTATGCGTGTTTTTCTTATTTGTGACTTTGCAAATATGCGTCGTGAAAATACCGTCAGATCCTCGTAATAGGTACAAAGTCGTTCTTGTGAGATGTTTATGTGTTAGTTGAAGCATTGACTGAATAAACATTAATTTTTGCCAAATTTGTCGATATATGCAAGTTTTTTTCGCAGAAGTGACTTTTGCATAAATCGAGGAATCTTGCACAGTATTCACGTTAAACAATTGGTATAAAAAATTGAAAGACCTGGTGTAAAAAGTTGTTAAATAACATTTTTACAATTTCGAGAAAAATTACGTTCAAAGATCTGAACTCGACTTGCTGTCTATGGGCTACTTCACCCTTCTTTTACTAATATCTTTGTGATAGTGTGGCTCCATATTATGCGTTAAGAAGGCAGAATTGCACCTATCACATAGGTTTCTATTATGACAAAAATGTTACTTAACACTCTTTTACACCAGGTCCTTCAATTATTATAAAGCTTTGGTGGCATCCGATTCAGCAATCCATTTTAATAACGTCACTTTTGTTTACTTAACGAGTTTGTAACGTTATCATTATTTACGCCACATTTCATGAATGTGATATTAGCATAATATTAAAAACGACTTTTTTTGCAAGTAACAAGGTATACTAGAAAATAATCCCTAAAGTCGATATAAAAAACCTTGTTCTTTAAAACTGAACTGATCGTTGATATTTTCATTCGAATGAGTAGACATGGAGGTCAAACACAGAAAAGGAAACGCGTTGGACAGACGATTAAGACGTTTGGTACGACATCAGTTGAAAGCTACCAATGAAAACGATACAAACGTATACGACTTCGTCCCAGGATTGTGCCAAGTTTTCAATGCCAAAGAATCCAAGTCGCTGAGAATTGCATTTGGTTTGTCGGTCTGCCTCGGTGTCATTGCAACTGCGATCCAAACATGGTATTCAATCAGTTACTATCTGAGCGAACCCACCTTTACCGATATAACATTGAAACCACAAGAAGTTGAAGAAGTAGCTGCAACCGTTTGTGCGAGTGATTCGAAAGAGATGGTAAGCCTAGTTGAATCTGTAGGAGGAAAAGGAACGTGTTCAAACAAGTTGGCTAAGTATCTCGACAAGGTTCGCGATAAAACCTTAGATCATCAACTTGATCTGAAACAGCTGTGGGAGAAAACTGATGTCATGAAGATACTAAAAAATATCACCATAAACAATGTAAGTTTGGTCTTCACTGAAACTACCTACTATACCTCACAATATTTTCACTATATCCACATTTGTTTATATATTTTTTGTCACAAAAACCAACCACTGTGACTGTGGATTTGATCAAATGTTAGCCTACTAGTGAAGCAAACAAAAAGTACATTAATAATGCTTTTTATACTCTTTTATATTAGCTTCACTTGTG
This sequence comes from Cryptops parisi, assembly GCA_034695005.1. Taxonomy (NCBI): domain Eukaryota; kingdom Metazoa; phylum Arthropoda; class Chilopoda; order Scolopendromorpha; family Cryptopidae; genus Cryptops; species Cryptops parisi. The sequence continues at coordinate 7,174 of JAQIWH010007429.1, forward strand.
AGTAAGTTGTGAGTCTACATATAAAAACAACACTACTCGATGAATTTTGATGAATGAGATGTCTGTGGATTTGTTTTAGTCTACCGAGTAACATTGGCTAATGGCATCAATAAAAAATTAATATGGCGGACGCTATATGCTAGTACAGTATTTATTTTATTTTATTTTATTGTCTTACAAAAAGTTACAGAAGTGACACCCAAATGGGTCTTAATGAGAAAATATGACATGTTTGAACAGTTGTTTTTGAAGTGCTCACAAATTATCGAGTATATAAAGATTGTGTATACAAAAACAAGACAGCTCAGTGGATTTTGATGAATGAGGTGTTTATTGATTCGTCTTAGTGTATCGAGCGTCATTGCCTATATGCTGTTAATTAAAAACCAATATGGCTATAAGCCAGTATACGTAGAGTACGCTTAAAAAGCATTTTTAGTTTTTAATTAACAACACACAGGTTGTTTTATAAACAACACTCATGTAACTAAGACGGATCCATAAACACTTCATCGATCAAAATCCATGTAGCCATTAAGCCTGTGGGAGGATCTAAATATTAACGGATATATGGCATGTAACGTCCGCCATATTGGTTTTTCATTGACCCCATATAGCCAGTGTCACTCGATAGACTAAGACGAATCCATAGACTGATCAAAGTCCACCGAGTCGTTTTGTTTTTATATATAGAAACTCACAACTCACTCGCTCACTGCTAATATAAAGAGCATACAAATTGGTTGTTTTAGGTTATACGTTATTATTAATTCATGGGTTAAAATGCGCATAAAAAAACAAACTATTCCAACAAAAAGTTTAACAAGGATTTGTTCCATTTCAGAACATTCCTTTAGAATGCGCTCTGAAAGCGCAAGATCTTCCGTTTGGGAAATGTTTGAAAATTAAATGTAGGTCTTATTGTTTCTTGCTTCTCCTGAACTCAAGGCTGCTCATTTCCGGACACTATATATTTCGTTTGTTTTGTCCCAGTTCCAAAAATAAAGGAAAGGACTACAATATCATTGACTTTCGATTACCATCCAGCACCATGCGACAGCAATATCTTTGTAAGTTCACACGTGGTTTCAATTGATGTCATTGGTTTCAATCAATATCTTTATATTTACTTGGCTTACCAATTATCTTGGACTGATTTTTAGATATTCTTCCAAAAAGCCGATGAGGAAACTAATCTAAAATTTGGGAATAATGTTCCAATAGGGAAAACCATTAGAATGATTACAGGATACAAACAAGTAAGTGTTGCAACATGAATTCGAAGCTACGTATCAGTGACATTACGTAATTTAGGTGATTAAACATTTCCAGTATAAATTTCTCAATAAAAAGCTCGAACCCTGCCTACCATTCGAAGACACAGACTGTGTTAAAAACTGCCTTAGAAACAGGTATCTCATGAAGAACTTTACCTGCAGGTGAGTGAAAATGAATTCGATACGCGTAATGATACATCATTTTCAATATAAACTTATTGCTAGATTTTAAATATAAACTTATTGCTAGATTTTAAATATAAACTTAGCATGCAATATCCCAGCACAATAATAACGAAACAAGCTTCTAATTTTGTTTGTTCAAAATGCCATTTATGGAAGGTGTTCCATTGCCGTATTGCAACGTTTCTGACGCTTACGATCCTTACGTTCTCGCTAACACTCTTTTCTTTAAAACGATGCCCTCCGAAGAATGCGGATGTGTAAAAAGTTGTGTTAAAATCATCATTACCGGTTCGAGCAGCGCAGAATCCGTGCAAAGGCTCATAAGCACTTTAAATTTCTACGTAGGAAAAGATCCGGTTCCAGTGATCACCGAACGTTTTGCGTACGACATGATATCTTTGTTGTCTGATATTGGCGGGAATTTAGGCCTCTTCTTAGGCTTGTCCGTGTTAGGATTGATCAATATCGTTTTCAGTCTTATGAGATTGAATAAGTATAACAGAGTATTGTTTATTCCATTCACCAACTCATCTAGAGATCCTGCGGCTCGTAAGGTGTACAGATTGGTGAAAAATGAAAAAGAAACAGGGTCAAAGAGGAAAAAACCCGATAAGAGTTGTTCTCAATTCAAATTGTCTGTCAAATTCATCCTCTCCAGTAGTTGTTGGTTGTTTTGGCTGTATTTCGCTATCAGTCGTTTCTTCTATTACCGGATATATCCGACAGGTAATGTCGTCGAGCTCAAAGCAAATGTCACTCTTCGTTATCCCAATATCATCGTGTGCAACGACAACGTAGAAGCACAGGGTATGAGGAAAAGTTTCTTGAAAAAAAAGAAGAGAAACGAACATTTTTGCACTCTGGACAATTACGACGTGATGGATCGTAAGCGACCGTTGAAAGTGTGGGAAAATACCAACAATTCTCAGCACTTTAAAATAAGAGATGGTCCCAATATCTTCCAGGTTGGTTAAGTCTTTGGTTCAAACTTTGAGTCAAACCAAAGTTAAATGAAAAGTTGTAATAAAATAAAAGAAAGTAATCGAAAAATTTTAGATATCTGAAAGATCTGCTTTTATTTCTCGCGTTTGTGTAGCAGGCTATAGGATTTAACCATCATATCACCACCCACTACCAAGAACGATCCATGATGAATGGTACTTGCATGTCAATAACAACGGGTAAACGTTCTGTTTATTATTAAAAATTTGAAAACATTATTTTACCTTTAAAATATAATAACAATGAATGGAATTGCACTAATAATGATATCTAAACAGAACAAGAACCTTACATTGGAAGCATTTGCCTCCATTTTTTCATGATGGAAATCACTAGTGAATGTCGTGACACAGATCAGCAAACGGTAAAAAATTACAAAACAAGTCTCTAACTAACAAGATAAACATACGTATGATGCGTTCACTTAGACCACTTTTAGAGCTTTTAACGTGAAAATCTTTCAAAGTCAGTATATGACCCTATACTCGTTATTGGTTTGTTTTTGGACGTTTTTCGGGTTGAAAGCGTAAAAGACGCCCAAAGTGAACGCACGCGCATAGTGGTACTACATTGGTTAAAAAAATTAAAAATAAATCGAAAAGATTGTTTTAATAATTCTTACATAATCTAAACTTATCCGATATCTTTCAAGGTCTATTATACTTCCTGGGACCAAAGACAAATTTACTACGATTATGAAATATGGAAACCACATCAATCTTTTTATGTTATAGCCATATATGGAGTGTACGAGGTAGGCCTGCATGATACACCTATGCACAGTTAATACACACAGTGACGTACATAAGTTAGATGTCACCCGGTGCGGTAACTCATGGTGTGACCCCACCCCCAGACCAGAAGATATTACCTTTATATTTAGCCACATCTGTGTATAAAGCAGCTTATGCGTGTGTATAACGTGTGTACACGCTCTTTGTTTTGATTAACGGCTGCTTTCCTTCGCGATTCGTATTTTTTTGAAGTTCGTATTCTTGAACAGATATCAAGCTCAGCTCAAGATAATCTTGAATCAGCTTAATCAATCAGCTAATTCTTTGTGTATCTTGAACAGATACATTAAAAATTAGAAGATCGCTCGCTATTTTGGTCGGCTTGAACGAATCCATTATAGCAAAGGGACGCTAAAGCAAAACGAACGCTCATAGCTGATGAACGCTTTGAGCGCTATAGAGAGCTTTGAGCGCTTTGAGCTTTTGTTGTCATTGACTTATGTTAATAAATAATATTCAAGTAAATTGGAAAATAAGTTTTATTAACTAGCGCCCGTGCTTCTGCACGGAATAACCTCTAGTTAATAATGTCTCGTAAATAGTAATTTCAGTGCATAACAATGTAATGGCAATAGTAGCAACAAATAAAAAACTGGCAAACAAACAGTATAATTACAAGATTACTTGTTTAAAAAATTAAAAACCCGACTGCGCATAAGTGAACGTCTTGACTAAATCAGAATTCAGACTCCCCTTTACTGGTTTTAACAACTAACAAACCCATTGTTTAACAGTTAATTAGATAATGAACTTGTAGGTACAGTATATTGATACCTTATAGGCTACATGTAAGCTGAGCTCGAGAAAATGCTTTTGTGTTTATAAAAAAATAACTATACAAATATTCTTATAAACATAATAAGTTTTCAAACACTGCACACAACATTTCTAGACATCGGGTGTCACCCCTCTGATGGCGACACCCGGTGGCATATTGGCATTCCTTACCCTGCTACGGTACAAGGGAAAAATAACGCGCTCTGATTGGTCCGTTTGTTAATTTTGAATTAAATTTAATGTAATTTATTAGTTATATAATTAGTAATGTAA
>JAQIWH010007430.1:0-11480 GCA_034695005.1 Cryptops parisi
TATGTATGTATATATATATTCTTTCACCTTGCGGGGATGGGATATTGCAATCCTCGTTACCTGTTGCGAGACAGGTGTCGATAGCTGCGAAATGGGATTTCCGAAAAGGATAGTGTTGAGAATGTTAAGAACTATAGGCTAGCTTGTTTTTTGCTGCTTCTTATTTTGATGGTGTTGGGTTTTTCGATACAAAGTAGGTGCAGTAATATATTATACATGATGAACCGTTTTTCTTTTGTCTCCGTTGTGTTCGTATTAGTTTGTTAATGGAGCGTATAACGTGCTGATTACAGTACGTTTGTATCGGCTCATCAATAAAGTCGATTTGATTTGTTTTTCTTCCAAGATTAATTTATTATACACTTTACATTAGCTTTACTTGTGAGTTTGTGAGTGAGTGAGCTGAAGATTGAACGTATACTACCATCTGCAGGTTTTTATGATAATACTAGTAAATAGCCCGACGGGAAAGTTGTTTTTTGTTACGGCATTCATTGTTTTAACTTATGTTGCTTTGGATTATTCGCTACAGTTAGAGTATCGATTTCGGTATAAGTTTCGGTATTTTCACACGCAGGTGGCGCTATCATAGCTGGTGGTGGTAAGGAGGAGGAGCGCGCTGCAATTTTATTAGATAAATATTGTATAGTCCAATATACCAAAAATTGCATAAAGCGAAAACCACACAAATCCGATGTAGCAAAAATCGCACAAATAAAATCGAAAATTTCAGAAATCGAAATGGGATTACTCAAAATTCGCATAAAATAGAATATCACATTACTGTACTCAAAGATCGTGTCATTTCGCATAAATCTAAATTTGCATAAAATGAAACTATATTTAACAATACGTTAAAAGCGTATTCTTAAAAAGCAATTTTAATGTACAGTACTTGTTTTTGCAGTGTATCATTTTCGTGGTGGCAATTTTGCATATTTATGAATTAGCTTTTGTGCCAACTTTTGGATCAATTAGAATGCGTCTAAGTAGCGTTTATTGTTGATGTCAGTGTTGCTGTCGTTGTTGTTGTTGTCGTTGTCGTTGTTGTTGCTGCTGGATTTCGATCGGCTGTTTGTTGGAAGGGTTTGCTCATGAAATTTTTCGCACTAAGCTTCGTCTATGGTTAATGAGGTTCCGGCTAAAGTCGCTTGACCTCTTTCTTCCTTCTCATCGCTCGACCTTTTATTACCAACCACATGAATAAGGAATGGAAACCCTTCTACCTCCCCCCTTCCCTTGCCTTTCCCCATACCCTTCCCTCTTGTGTATCCAATTCTATTCCCAATTCTCTTCATACTTTTATTTATTTATTCTATTTGTTTTGTACATTTAACTTGGGACAGTTATAAAATCGAATAGGCCACACTTTTCTATTTTTTTAGAGGTTAAATTTTATTTTTCTGGTGTATATATGCATATACTAGTTTTAGAGGGTTACATTTTTAGGATTATGGTTGTGAAGTGGTTGGTAGTGTGTAAAGCACGAGGGAATAAAAACGGATTTTCAAAGTGACGTTTCCCAACTCATCGTGCGAATTTGGCGTGTTTATTTTTAATGCGCATTGCAAGGCAAAGTGGAAAGCACACTTTTAATTTTCATACCGTTTAGGGGATCTACACTGTAACACGGTGAGGTGAAAGAACGTGTTAGTTAATACGTTTATTAATTCATCACGTGATGCAATTTATATAAAATGGCTTTTAAGAAAGTGAACTGCAACTCACTTGATTAAAATTTCTCCACGGGATTCGTTTTTTATTTTTAAAGGAATTATAATATTATGTTATTAATTGGTGTATACTATAAAAAGTCTAAAATGGCGTCTATTTATATGTATTTGTAACTTATAATGAATATAAATTCGCATATATCGAGAATTTCTTGTACATGAATTTTTCAGTTTGATTTTGAGTAGCTTGTTAAGAATTAACCGAAGATGGAGCTACTAGTGTTGGTATTTAATTGCATTTGCTAGTCTTTATCCGCGTTCCATTCACAGAGGATTTTTTCAAACCTACGATTAATTTATTTCGTGTATTTGAAACTTTTATTACCAATTTTATTTTTAAAGGTCAATGAATATTTTACAAATTCAATCTTTTTGTAACGATGGAAAATTTTTTTTGGAATTACATTTTTTGGGGGTGTATGTTTTTTTTTTCTTCCTGTGAACGTATTAAAAGCAATTTGAATAAGGTAGCGAAAAAAAGTGAAGTAGTGAAAAAAAATTGGGAATTTAAATACGCTTTTGTTCTTCTTTTTTTTTTTAACTTTCAATCTTACTTTTAATTCGGTATCGTAAATTGAAACAGAGAGAGAAACCGAGAAAATTTGGTTGTAGAAAAGTATATATACGAAAGATGAAAATGGATGTCTAAGGAAGAGAGAAAAAAAAATATTATTGCACACCAAAAAAGATTATGGAGTTGGATCTTATTCGCACGACTGGTACGATTTATCTCTCAAAGAATATTGAAGTAGAGATTTTTTTTTTCTTCAACCCACGGGAATTCTTTGCACTTTCTTGTTCAAAAAAAAATATTTTTAAAAAAAGAGGGCGCTAAGATAGCAATGGGGGCTAAGAAACTAGGATACGCGTACTTTCATCTAAAATATATATATAAATATGTGGGGTGTACATACTAGACAATTTTGAATTTTGGATATAATAGCACTTTTATAGGTTTTTTTTACAATGGTGGTATTTGCGTTGACTTCGCATTGTTACAAACCGGAAATCGCATTGTTACATTGGAAACTATAAAACGTAGCTATCAATCATACTTAGAAAGTTGTAGCCTCTACATCATTTAGTAAGAATCCACTTTTGTTTCATTTATTTTCAACATTACCACCGAAATAAAAATTGATACAACACTAGAGAGTAAAATGTATGCCGGCTCTTACAACGGCTTCTCTGCAAGTCACTCATGCTATTCAGTGGAGTTATGAAGAAACAACGTCCTATGAAGGTGCTATTATATCAAAAACTCAAAATTGTCATTGTAATAGCCTTTATAATATTTCCATGGAACTCTACTTTGGACTCACCCTGTATATAATATATACTGTATAGTGGGTGGCTGGGATTTGAAAGGAGGTGCCAAAGGAGGAAATGGGAAGTGAGCGGTTTTTTTTTTCGGGATGCTGCAAAGGAAAACGGTTAGAAGAAAGAAAAAAAGACGAGATGTGACGTCACGATTTCTTACTTTTGTGGCATGGTGTTTAAAGTGGGTGTGTGGGTATACGTAGGTGGTAGTGTGCGTGTGTGTGGAATGCGTTCTCATTTTCGAGAAGTTTTCATTTTAAACAGCGCAGGTTATCGGTGCCATTAATCTGCCACGTGCCGAACGCCATCTCAATGGCGACGACAATCAGGTTCCCTTTTTTTCTTTCACTTTCCTTTTTTTTGCTTCTTTCGACTCCTTATACGTACTATCTCGAGGTAGGTAGGTAGGTGGTAGTGGTAGCGAAAGGGGGGGGGGTTAAGAGGATGGAGGGGGGGGATGAAGTAAATGAAGAAGAAAAAAACGAATGGGAGAAGAAGAAGAAGAAGAAAACGACGTTGGTGATGGTGGTGGTAGGGTGAGGCAATCTTGCAAATGTCGCTTTGGCGTAATTCATCGGAAGCGCCCCGGAATCTATAATGTTTGCTCGAGTTTAAGGTGTATTTAATCTGCTCGGGCCGCGATTAGACTGAAAGCATTTTGATGAGAATTTGATCCGGAGTGTGTTCGCTGTGTCACATGTTGATCGGCTCGACAGTTGCCATGACGACCGCCTCCTTTCTCTCTTTCTATCGTGTGTGTGTGTGTGTGCTTTGCGATCAATTTGGCGGAGGAGAGACTCTTCTCTTCTGCTCTTCTGTCTCTTCTCTACTTTTTATTATTATTATTTAGCTTGAGCAAAAGTGGATGATTTAGAATAGATACGAAAATTGAAGGAAAAAAATGCGAATAACGAATTTTATTCATTAGTAAAATTATTTAATCGTTTTCTTTATTATTATTATCATTATTATTATTATTATTATTATTATTATTATTATTATTATTATTATTACTATTACTATTACTGACAATATTATTTTTATTATACGCTTTATATTAGCTTTACTCGTAACTTTGTAAGTGATTGATTGAGTGAGTTGGGAATTGATGGTATACTGCCATCTACAGACGTTTATGATAATATACTGTATAGTCCAATGGACCAAAAATCGCATAAATTAGAACCACCTAAATCGGAAATTGCAGAAGTCCAGTGTAACAAAAATTTCACAATTCGAATCAAAATTGAAGAAACTGAAAATGTAATTACTCGAAACTCGAACGAATCGCATATTACATTACTCAACGATCGCATTATTCTAGATTCGCATAAATCGAAATTCGTATAAATTGAAATTTATATAAAGCGAAACTATATATAAAGCGTAAAGAATTTTTAATGTACTTGTTAATTATATTGTAAATATTATGATAATACAGTGCTATGGTTTGCAGTTTCAGTACAAGTTTGAGTTTGTCAGGTCACTGTTGTTGCCCATGAGGGGTAGGTGTGTTTGTGTGTAATAGAACTTGGGGGAAGAAAGGGGGGTGAATAAAGGGGGGAGAGGAGGGTATTGGGAGTCATAAATCACAGTGTTGCGCAGTCTTATCGGAGACGGCCAGCGTTGCCTACTCTTTCTACCGGCCAAAACTGAAGTCGCTACGGCCGCGGTCGCTTGCACAATACCGTAAATCGGTAGCCGCTACTTATTCATCCCCCCCTCCTGGCTTTAACCCTTCGTTTATATTTCGATTTTGTTTTCTGTAGTCACAAAAATGAGGATTTGGTTGGTTTTCTTTTTTTTTTGCTTTTAGTTTTGCAAACATCCATAGATTTTTAACATTGAAATTTACAGTGTCGCCCTCTGTTGATCATTTCTATTTTTGTACCTGTGAAACTTATTGTTTCGTATAGCTCTTACTTTGTAATGTTTAATTTTGTAGTTTTTTTTTGTTTTTGTATGTGACTAATGATTTTGAGATTTTTGATACGGGTTAAAATTAATTTTCAATATGGCTTCACTGCATGTTCGTGAGTCATGTAGGGAAGTATGTAATCGATTTACTTTGCGAGTCGTGTTAGGAAGATTATTCATTTTGTTTAGTTGTTTTGTGTCGGCGTAGAGAAATTTCTTTGGGGAACGAGTTCAATCTCTTTTCTTGTTTCACATTTTAATTTTCTTTATCGATAGCAAAAAGGGTGGAATTAATTTGATTAAAAAAAACTTACTTCTTCTCTCCCCCCACATCTTTTTTTTTCCTTGTCAAATTAAACATTTCATGTTTTCTTCGACATTAATGCGTATTTTTCAAAGGAATTCTCATTTATCATTGATTGAAAGGAAACGGATTGAACAAACGAAAATGTATGTTTTCGTTTATAAAAAAATTAAATATATACATATTGAGAGAAGAAGAAAAAAAGAATGAGAAGAAGAAGAAGACGTGTTTAGTACAGTACAGTAGTATAGTATAGGAAGACGAAGTAAAGGAAAAAGAAAGAGGCGGAGATAGTAGGAGAAAGGAAAAGCAGAGCTAAGTAGAAATGCTTGTTTGTTGGGTTTTAATTCCCTAACGCAAACCCACTTGGTCCGCTTTCATCCGATTGGAATTAAATATAGATGAGCAACTTAAAGATGCTACCTGGGCATTAGCCGAGATTGGTTGCCTAGCAACCGTTGCACCGAAGAAACTCCTGGGTCAGCTCTTGGGTGATAGGAGTGCTTAAGGAAAGGCGATTGATGCTTTAGTCCTGGTCGTCATCTGGGGACGACCCAATGGATAAGTAAAGGGTGAATGAAGTGGAGTTGGCTGTGTGTTGTTGGTGTGTGGTTTTTGTTTTTTTGTTGTAGTTTTGGGGGTGATGGTCTGATTTCAAAGAGCTCAAAGGGTTGAGCTCTGAAGGATTAAAGGAATGAAGAGTGGGTATTACGAGAGTAAGAGAGAGGAGAAAAAACCGGGTTCATACTTAATATATATATGTATGTAAAAGTGCATGTCATTAAGCACGATATGAACTGCTGGCATAGTGGATACTGCTGATGGTGTTGGTATCAGAGTTGTTTAGACGTTGGCTTAATTAAATAGGTGTCAGCGCACGTGATTATTCACGCGAAGGTTGTTTAAATAAAAATTGTCACAGGTGATTTTGCTTGTGAACATTGTTTAAATAAAGCTGCGTGATTTCACGCGAGAGTATTGCTTAAAAAAGATACGTGATCTCGCGCGTGAGTATTATTTAAATAAAAAAGCTTCCACGTGATCTCGATCGTGAGCATTGTTTGAATAAGCTACGTGATCTCGCGCGTGAGTATTGTTAAATACAAAAGCTTTTACGTGATCTTGATCGTGAGCATTGTTTAAATGAAAAAGCCACGTGATCGTGCTCGTAACTATTGTTTTAGGCAATAGATACGTGATCTCGCGCGAGTATTGTTTAAATAAAAAAAGCTTCCACGTGATCTCGATCGTGAGCATTGGTTGAATAAGCTACGTGATCTCGCGCGTGAGTATTGTTTAAATACAAAAGCTTTTACGTGATCTTTCACGTGAGCATTATTTAAATACCAATGTTCACGTGACTAGTTTAAAAAAAATACCATGGATTTCGCATTATGTCCATTTTGTAAAACGTGATACCTGCCAATCGTTTCACGTTTCACGTGTTTCTCGTTTGAATTGTGAACTTGCGTTACAGATCCAGTCAGAAAATATGCGCTTTCATACGAATCAATATTATTCATTTTCTCATAACATACTGTAGAATGATAAGCATTTCTAAACTTTTAAATCAGCTAAATTACATTTACTATGATATTTTCTTTTGTTACACTTACTGCCTGTTTCAAACACGAAATGAAAAAATCGTTTTAATACGAGTACATTGAATTTTTTTATTTTGAAAGAAAAAATATATTAGAGGAATCGTGTTCGTATCTATATAGAAATTCCTTCCCTGAAGAAAAAAGTGTGAGATCTTATTCTTTTTTTTTTTTTTTTTTTTTTGTTTTTAACTCTTAACTTGAGGGCTTAAAAGTCGACGAAAAGAAACAAAGAATTTGAATGCTCAACGAAAGTATTTTCACATTAAGAAGAATAGTGGGTATTTAAATGAATGCACCAATGTGGGTTCTTCCTCTCATTTTTCTTTTTTTTTCGCTACCCCACTCTTAAATTTCTTATTCTCTCTCACCACTACTTTTTTTTTTGCTCATTCCATTCAAAGATCCTTTTTTTTTATTTCCTCCTTTTTTGTTTTATATTGGTTCAAAAAACATCCGCGTGATTGGACTTGCCGCCATCAACGTTACCCATCATGCACCAGTATTTCGCGATCTGAAGAATTTGCTATCTCCTACTACTACTACTACTTACACAATCTATACTCTTTTTTTTTTTATTTTACACACCCTACCCTTACAAATTCGTTTTAGATCTCTACAAAAAAAAAACTATTGTGGATGGAACTTTTAATTTGCTACTAAAGGAACTTGCATCATTTTGATCTTTCGCTTTAGAGAAAACGGGCGTTCCGGGTTTTCCAACCAACACATCATTAAAAAAAACAAAAAAAAAACTCTAACCTTTTTCGAGTCTTTACTACAACATTCTTTTAGGTTGAATTCCTTTTTTTTAAAAAAAACATTTTAAGGGTAGGGGTATGAGGGTACGTTGGTACGTTTTTTCCTTTCGCGTTTCGTCTTCCTGCACCGGGCACTCCAATTCCCATCCCCATCATCGCATAGATGAGAATGCGCACACTGCTGCTATGGGAAAAGTCTTTCTCTTTCTTATTCCTTTTTTCTCCCCATCTTTTCTTTTTTACAAACCAACATGGCGGCGTCACAATCGCACTAATGGGAAATAATGCAATATAGGTTTTGCACAAACGCTCGAGCAAGAATGAAACGCGACAGTTGTGCCATAGACAAATTAGTTGCAACTATGTATGTAGATAAACAAAATGTTAATTTTTTGTGAAAAAAAGTTTTTTTGAAAACAAATGAGGTTTTTTTGTACCCTTTTTTTTTTTTGTTCAAATGTTTTTGCGTTTGCTTATTTTGAATTCCGTGATTTTTGTGCAGGGTGCACTAAAAGTTCATAGATTTTTGTAGAATCAATGTTTCGATTTTATTTGTCTCTTGTATATAAATTATACCTGTGAAATTTCATCTGTTAGATAATATTGAATAAAAATATTCATTATATCACATATATATAAAATTTATATGTAATTAATTAATATAATTATACGCTTTATATTATTAGCTTCACTTGTGAATGACTTTATGAGTGAGTGAGTGAGTGAGCTGGGAATTGAACGTATAATGCCATCTACAGACGTTTATGATAATATAAAGAATATTGGACCAAAAATCTCATAAGGGACAACCGCGTAAATTGAAAACCGCACAAGTTTAATGTCCATAAGTCCAACAAAAACCCGCACAAATCGAATAAAAAGTTACAGAAATCGAAAATGAAATTACTTGAAACTCACATAAATCGAATATAGAATTATTCAAAGTTCGCATAAATTTTAATTCACATAAAACGAAACTATATACTGTATCAAGCATTTTTTAAAAAACGTTTTCAATGTACTTGTTTCAAATTAATTGTGCAAAATAACTATGGTATACTACTTTTGTCCCAGCGTATTTTTGTTTGTTTATATATTTTTTTCATAAATTCCGTTCATAGAGAGATACGTTATATACTAACTAAACCATTAATAATTCATTAGCATGTTTTGGATGGAAAAGTTATTGAAATATTTAAAAAAAATATACGCCGTTCTGAAAATGTTTCGTGTCAAAGATACGATAGTTGCGAACTTTTGAAACGCATCGTTTGTTTTATATATTTTTAACGCAAACTGGTGAAAACGGAGGGAAGAGGAGGATGCACTATTCGAAATTAATATGTCAATGAAGTCGACATTAATTTGACAGCGCGTGCCAATCATTCTACTCGAGTATTATTTCCTGGAGTTGTCGGAGCTGTCACCCCTGACAAGCACAACTTGTACTTTGATACCATCACCTTTTTCTTTTATTCAGTTTTGCCGTTTTCCTTGTCGTTTTTTCCCTCTTGTATTTTAGAATACCAAATAGGGTATCAATTATTTCGCAACTTGTTCTTAGATTTCTTGATAGTTCGCTTGATAGTTCGCGTAACGTTTTCATAAATTGAGACAGAAAATTATTAAGAATTTAATCATTAAGGATATGCCAGGTGAAACTTTGAAACTTAAGTTTTACGTGATCATTTTACTTTTACATACTGAGAATCTTTTTTTCGGTATTTAAGGTTTGTTTAGTGATTAATGACGCCATCTGTCGAGAGTTTTGAGAACGAACACAATTAACGTGAAATTAGATATAATTGAAAAATGAATAGAAATGTTATGCACATTTATGGGGTTTCTTTAGTAACTAAGCAAAGTTTCTTGGTTGCAGAGTTTATAGTTTTAGAGTTATGACGTTTTGAAACACACTAACTTTCACTCTTTGAAAAACTTGTTTTAATTGAAAGATAATTTTTACTTCTGAAGTATCATAGATACTCCTATTTGTAGTTAACAATTTTCTGTTACTTTGATCACAACCATTAGCTGTGATCGAAGTTAAACAATTTCTTTAGTTATACAGTACGATATATATAGTATCTTTATTTATGCATATATACCTTGTGTTTTTGTTGGAACAACTATGTTGGTCAGTGTTACGGTTTTCTTCCATATTTATTTATTTTTTTTCGTATTTATTGGTTGAGTTTTCCTGTCTCATTCGACGACAGCGCGAAAGAGAAACATGTCCACAAAATGTAACGGATCAAAGACTGATCGTGTTAGATGACATAAAAATCTAAAAAAAAAAAAAAAGGAAAATAAATAAGAAGCAGGGGGTCCATGGAAGAGCCCTGCGGGCGTCAGACAAGACAGACGGACAGACAGAGAGAGACAACCATTGACACGCGCTGAAGAGCAGGCACCTTTTGACTGCCATCTCCGCCGTCGTGTCACCGAGAATTTGTATTAATAACAAACGTCATCAATCATGCACGAGGTGTGTCGCCTAGACTCCATCCATTTTTAACAGATCGTAGTGCGCCTGCGCGCCAGCGGTGGCTTCGTCACCACCAGGCGAGGATTATTTGAACGACCCCCGTGCATTTTGTGGCTTTTCACCTTCTCTCCTACAACACACTGCTGCCACTACGTATAACACCTTTTACAAACTATTACGTACTTGGACGTGTTTTTCAAATAGACAACTCTTCCGTTTACGAGACCCATTTCCGGTTCTAAATGCGTTTTTTTTTTGTTCTGAGGAGCTCTGTAGCTTAAACATAAGGAATTATTAATAATTTTTCGTCATGGAAGGATTTTTTTGTCTACTTTGTTTTTTGGTAGTTTCATTTACAGTTAGTTTTATTTCTTTGTATAGGGTGTACTTACACACTTTATAAAAGAGTTATAAAATTCCAGTTTTGTTCCATAAAATCCCAGTGAATAGATTTTGATAAATTGTATTCAAATATTTGACCAACTGTAAAATAACATATTTGTTTGGAATATTATTATTATTTTTATAAATAATATAGAAACCCTAATTCGTTAGAGTTTAAATACTGTACTAAATTTTTCAGATGTCAGTTTTTATACTATGAAATTTATGGTCGTTCTATGAAAAGATGGATGAGAGCAAATGAGATTCTGAAGATTTGTTTTTTCAGTTTATTTTTATATCACTGTAGTAGGTAACCCGTGCTATAACACGGGAAGGGAATTGATTCAGATTCAAATTTCTTACACGATCAGCCGTGTGCGTTGTATTTTGGTGTGTGGGAAAAACCGGAAATGAATCAGGTTACTATAAGCTCTTTGTGGGTGGGTTGAGGAAATTGGGATGATGGAAGAAAAAAAGGAGACGAATAGAAAAGCAAAAAAAGGAAAAGTCTAGGGTTATAAATCGTCTGTCTCCCCGAGGATGATGCTGAGGAAATAAAAGTCCACATCGCAGATCCGAGCGATCAGCAGCATTTATAAGCGAACGAATTAGTTCGCTCCCTGCGATGCATAGAAATGAAAATCCATAGTTTGAAAGAAGGTGATATTTTTCATTTGGTGGTTTGGTAGAATATTATGAATAGTGACGTAGATATTTGTTATAACTTAAAATGAAGCTGACATTTTTATTTGTACGTAAAGATGGTACAGCAATTTCAATATGGTGACGTTTAGATGAAACTCGATAACTCTGCTAGTTATCAGATAGGGATTGGACATACTGTATTCATACCGTATAATGAATGGTATTTAACATTCAACTAATGAAAGCGTTCTCGTTATTAGTTATTAGCTTCAGTTGTGTATACTCATATTTTGGGGCTAGGAAATTTGACATTTTCGTGATTTTTAT
>JAQIWH010007431.1:0-11477 GCA_034695005.1 Cryptops parisi
TGTATATAAAACCAGTGCTGTTTTTCTAAAAAGGGTTAGGCGGTACGCAAAATCAACATTAATACACATATCGATAAATTATTCATAAAAATCGATAAAATCTCGATGAATGATCGATATTAATTGAAAAAGTATCGATACTTATCGATACCTAACCTAACCTGACCTGCCTCACCCTGTATATATTTTATTGTAACAGGTTTCGTGAAAATTGGTCATTTTTGCGTCATGCCCGAACGAACAAACAAGCAGAAATGTATACGTGTGATAAATTAATTTTTACTATTCACTTAAATAAGAAATGATAGAAATATAAAAGAATGTGGATTCCTTTAAAGATGAATTTATACTGTGGATGTGATGTCAAGTGCAATTCCAGTCAAGGGCAACCTTGACACGAAAGGTCATGTGTCGTGTCATTCAGTTGAACCAAATTAATTACTGACTTGACAGGCAATGCTTAACAACTGTATTTAAAAATACAAAATGTATAATGTGTGTTTATGCTATAAAACTTATTTTAAGTTCATTTTTATCATACTTTCATTAATGCGATTGTTTTTCATTAATTACATATGAATATTAGCTGAATCACATGAACGCATATTTTTTTATAAACAATTAAGTATTTTTAACATAAGATAGATTTCTTGTTTATGATGCAGAGATTAAGAGTGATAAGATCAAGAAATGACAAGTAGTTGTTCATTTTTTTTTGCATTTCTTTTAGAACTGAAAAAGAAGGTGTGAACAACTTATCCTGTCCTAAATCAAAATGTCCACTTTTGCTTGTACGTTTAACAAATGGCATCGTTAATAAAAACACTGTCTTCATGAATTGGTTTCATCAGTGAATAGAATCGGGTGTGCGTTGTTGTTGTTGTCGTAATAGTGCATCGTCCCAACCTAATTAATACGTAAAAGCGAGTGGTGGCCCCAAAAATTGAAAACAATGCAAATTTTATTAAAAAAAAAATTGCATTATATAGAAAAATTTGTATGTATATATTACAGCACACACATTTTTCCTCAATTTATGCGACAATTATGAATTATGTGAACGTTGCATAAATCGAAAATCGGATACCAAATACTGTACAACAGTAAACGTCCTCTTAGCCGAAACTCAACTATCTGGGATTCTTAAGCAACCGGCTTCTGAATGGTAATACGTTTACCACCAGTAAAAGTGGTAAAAGTTTTTCGCAAATAACTACTATCCGGGAGGTTAGGTTATAATTGCATATTAGGGAAATCGTGTACGTACAAGAAACTCGTAGGAATCGAGTAATTTCTGCGATACATACACTGTACATAAAAGAAACATTAAATTCTACCATTTTCTAAGTGAAGCTTTTTGGAATTTGAAAGTAAAAGGTGTATAAAATTCGTTGCCGTCTCTTTGAGGTGTTTTAATTTGAAAACGTACATGATACGTAACAATGATAAATTTATAAAATAGAATTAATATAATCATAAATAAAGGAAACGCTTCATTGTTTTTGTTATTGTCATCTTATGTTTCATAATATAATTATCTGAAAAATTAAGTACACAAAAATGAAATTATAAAAAATTATCATAACAATCGATAGATTTTTGGTGTATGAGAAATCTCCTTTTAGGTCCAGACATCTTGGATTTGTAATTGTACAATTATTTACAGAACTTACTTTACAATTAAATACTTATGAATAGACATGACTAATACAGGTGGGAGAACAATAAATTATTTGTTATCTGATGTAAACAAGGAAATGTATCTTATTGTGCGTGTGCATAACAACCAAATTAAACCTTCACAAATACAGACATACTGTACCTACAGATGCGAGTGGAGTAAATAAACCTAGACAAGTCTGTTTTGTTTTGTTGATTGGAAAAATAAAAGTGCTACGAGTAGTTGAAATAATATAGAAAATTGAGCGTTTAATTGGCGTAATCAAGCATTGCAAGCAAATTAATTTTATAGGGTTAGTATGTACAATAAAGAAAATGTTAACTGTTGTAACAAAGCAGTGCTTTGTAGCAAATAATATTCTTTCTATATAACTAACTTACTACGAACGAATACATTAAAAACTTTTTTTAAGCATATTCTTTATATACTCTTCTGTCATATACAGATTTACTGTATGTACATACATAACGCAAAAAATCTGATTTCTGCATGTTTCGGTTTACGCGAAACATGCGTAAATCGCATGTCGCAAATCGCGTTTTATTAAAATTTATTCAATTTTTTAATAATTTGGTATTCGATTTATGCATATTTTGAGTAATTCCATTTTTTAATTCTGCACGTTTTGATTTTTGCGTATTTTGATTAATGCAAATTTAGATTTATGCGTTTTATATTTATGCGACCGTTGAGTAAATTCGATATTTGATTTATGCGAGTTTTTAGTGATTCCATTTTATATTTCTGCAATTTTCGGTTTGTATATGCAATTTTTTTCACATTGGACTTTATGCGGTTTTTTATTCATGAGAAGGACTTATGCGGTTCTCGTTTTATGTGTTTTTTTAGTGCATTAGTGCATTTGGTGCATTGGTGCATTTGGTGCATTTATTATTTTCATAAACTACTGTAGATGGCAGTACAGTATACGTTAAATTCCCAGCTAACAAAGGCACTCACTCACAAGTGAAACTAACATATAAAGAATATAAAAACATCACCTCCCGAAAACAATTCGTGAAAAAATCGTTATTATGCGATTTTGTGCGCTGTTGCACAAGTAATTCAACGTTGAAGTTTTATCACTCCGAAGGAATTTTCATATAAGTTACTATACCTATGCAATTTCCGATTTATGCAAGATGTGCGGTTTGCGAAACAGAACACTCGCGTAAATCGAATTTCCAACGATTACACAAAGTAACAAATTTAGTTAAAATAATTTTTTCTGGGTTATTCACTTTTGTCCATACTATACATTTGAAAAATTAAAATAAACCAAATAAAACCAAAAAATATTAATTAATTTCTCGATTTAGTCGGAAGTGGTCCACACTGTGGGTTAGAACAAACACTGAAAAACAGTTGTAAACATCTTGGCAACATATGAATGGTACAACCTCACAGCAAAATTTCTTATGTATTATCCATGAAAACGAATTATAAAAAAATGTTCTGGATAATAGAAAACACTTATACTGCGGATATACTAAATAATAAAAAGATTTTGATTGGTAAAAAAAATTAACTTCTATATATGTCAAATTTTCCTCTTATTTCGAAATTATGATCTTGTAGTAGGCCAGTGTACGGTCTCCCATTTTATTTCCCCTAAACATTGGTCGCACTGAATTCGTAAGCATCTGATTCTCTGTGGGACTTCACTCACTCTCTCTTTTTACTTAGGTGCATCTCAACCTCATTTCTAGAAGCGAGCACAACGTCTGCTGAATCGAAGAAAGTTTCGTCCTATATCCTCGGGGAAGAGTAGAAGATGGAAGCGGTCGAAGACAACTAGGCCCAAACGCCCCTTGATCGCCATTGGCCACTAACGAGAGGGAAGCGGTAAAGATGGTAATAGCAAAAAAAAAAAGAAAAAACCAAAAAAAAGTTTGAGTCGAGTATAAAAGCATGCCGGTCACAATCATGAGCATTCTGTCCACAAGCATCTTCTCATCTAACAAGTTCGATTCATCAGCAGCAAGAAGATGGTATGTACTTCCATGTACTACGTTTTTTTTCTTCTTAACAGGAACTTTCACTTTGGTTAGATTTTGTTTTTCCACATACGATTTCAATTTCAGTCTGCTCGGACTATTCTTTTGGTTACTTAAACATTTTAACTTGAAAAAAAAACTGATATGAAATGTCTGAATTTTATTGCAAATCACTTTTCTGCACTGTTCAAGATCATTTTGAAAGTTCTTTTGCTTCGCTTTATGCGATGGAACGTCCAATGCAATTGGAATGATATTGGAGACTAACGTTGGAAATGTCAAAATAATTGGCGTTACTTGAAGCGGTCTTTAACATTTTAATATTTAGTTGAAACAGAAGCTTAGATTCATAAAAAAAAAAATTATTCCAAAAGTTCTAGAATGATTTAAAAAATAGCGAACCACTTTCTTTTTCTCGAAATCCATTGTATTTTTGCAGATTGGTTTGTAGGACTGTTCAAATATTTTTACAAATTCCGTATTGTCTTACTTGATGGCAATTCAAATTTGACATTAGGGAGAGTTTAGGCATAGTTGGCCAATTGAAACACAATGATTATTGGAAATGATATTTTAACATATTTAATGTTAGGAATTTCAGTTAGTAGATGTATTCTCTTTTTAGTTTTCTTCTATCATTGAAATACAGGGTGTTACTAAACGATTGTTATACTTTGACAAAACCATAATTAAGTAACAAATAATCATACAGAGACGTGCTATGAACCACTCGACAGTAAAACTTTGAGCGTTTCATATCGTATTGACACTTGAGTGATGTTTTGCACATGCACTGCTAGGGAATTCATTGTAGAAAAACGACGACTTTACAGCAGAAGACATTGCCAGAGATGAAACAATGAATTGCTACTGTCATCGCGGCAATAGACAACAATTTGCTCATTCGTGTATGGCAAAAACTAGGTTATTGTCTGGATATACAGTATGTCGTATTGTAGGCGGTTTCCACATTTAGTCTTTGTAACTGTTCGATAAAACTTAAATACAAACTTTTGAAATTTGTTTTATTTTTTTTTAAATATATATTTTTATTATTTTTATTTGTTTTCATTTGAATACTTATTCAAACGTTTCGCTTTTTATTTGCAGAAAACAATAATTTTCGCTTCCTTGCTTCTTCTGCACTCTGTCACCTCTTCTCCTGGAGGTGGCGGATATGGCGGAGGAAATGGCGGAGGAAATGGAGGAAATACCCAATCCTTCAGCGGTGGTGGTGGTAGTTATGGAACCCAACAGTCTTTTGGTACTGGAAATGGCGGTGGCGGCAGTTATGGAGGCCAGCAGTCATCTGGTGGCCAACAGTCTGCTGGTAGCTATGGTGGCCAACAGTCTGCTGGTGGGTATGGCGGTGCTCAAGCATCAGCTGGCGGATTCCAGACCCAGACATCATCATCAGGCTACGGTGGTAGCAGCACCACCTTCCAGTCATCTGGTGTAGGCAACGGTGGCTACTCTGGAGCTGCTCAATCGTCTGCAGGTGGATATGGAGGCCAACAATCTGCTGGACGTCAACAGTCTGCCGGTGGTTATGGAGGACAGCAATCTGCCGGTGGTTATGGCAATGGCGCCCAGTCTGCTGGACGTCAGCAGTCAGCTGGTGGTTATGGAGGACAGCAATCTGCTGGAGGTTACGGTAATGGAGCCCAGTCTGCCGGACGTCAACAGTCAGCTGGAGGTTATGGAGGACAACAATCTGCTGGAGGTTATGGAGGACAGCAATCTGCAGGAGGGTACGGTAATGGTGCCCAGTCCGCTGGACGCCAACAGTCAGCTGGAAGTTACGGAGGACAGCAATCTGCCAGTGGTTATGGAAATGGAGGAGCACAATCTGCCGGTGGTTATGGAAATGGCGCCCAGTCTGCTGGACGTCAGCAGTCAGCTGGAGCACAACAGTCTGCTGGTGGTTATGGAAATGGAGGAGCACAATCTGCTGGTGGTTATGGAAACGGCGCTCAGTCTGCTGGACGTCAACAGTCGGCTGGTGGCTATGGAGGACAACAATCTGCAGGAGGTTACGGTAATGGCGCTCAATCTGCCGGACGTCAACAGTCAGCAGGAGGTTATGGAGGACAGCAATCTGCCGGTGGTTATGGTGCACGTCAGCAGTCTGGTGGACGTCAGCAATCAGCTGGAAGTTACGGAGGTCAACAGTCTGCTGGAGGTTATGGAGGACAGCAATCCGCTGGTGGACAGCAGTCTGCTGGAGGTTATGGTGGGCAGCAGTCTGCTGGAGGTTATGGTGGTCAGCAGTCTGCTGGAGGTTATGGTGGGCAGCAATCTGCTGGAAAGCAGCAATCTGCCGGAGGTTATGGTAGCCAACAATCTGCTGGACGTCAGCAATCAGCTGGAGGTTATGGAGGACAACAATCTTCTGCTGGGGGATATGGTGGTGGCAATGGCCAACAAACTCAGGGTGGTAATGGAAAACCCCAATCTCAATACACTGTTTATTACATTCAAGTAGAAAACCCAGCTCCCAATGGCCAACAAACCCAGGGTAGTGGTGGATATGGGGGACAGTCTCAAACTCAGGGAGGTTATGGTGGTGGAAATGGCGCCAGTTCTGCTGGAGGTTATGGTGGGAATGGTGGTTCCAGCTCCGCTGGAGGTTATGGTGGTAATGGTGGTGCCAGCTCTGCTGGTGGTTATGGTGGAAATGGAGCTAGTTCTGCCAGCTCTGCTGGTGGTTATGGTGGAAATGGAGCTAGTTCTGCCAGCTCTGCTGGTGGTTATGGTGGTAATGGTGCTAGCTCTGCTGGTGGTTATGGTGGAAATGGAGCTAGTTCTGCCGGCTCTGCTGGTGGTTATGGTGGAAATGGCGCTAGTTCTGCTGGTGGTTATGGTGGCAATGGAGCCAGTTCCGCTGGTGGTTATGGTGCTAATACTGCTGGACGAAATGGTGGCCAACAGACCCAAGGAAGCTATTAAACAAAGAAACCCCGATCTACACCGTAACTTAATGTTATTTAAAACTCATCCACTTATTGTCCCAATCATTCGAGAAGAGAGTCAGAAATTGTTGTGTAAAGTTCTTCAAATGCAATTTTGTGCATAGTTTTTCGATATGCAATATTCATTTTTGTAAAAAGTTATTGAATTGATGTGCAATGATGGAGATGTAAAATCATCTTATTTATTTGTTGCGTTGCAAACCATTGTCATGTTTTGTTCTTTTTGATGTTTACTTTTTTTGTTAAATATTATGAAAGTTTTCACCAAACTTTCACCAAATGTTGTTTAAAAAAAGAATAAAAAAAAAGATATTTCATACATGTTCGTTGTCAATTTTATTCTACATAAATATTTATATACCGTATTAAAATCTATCAACAGTTAAAAAAACATTTAAATTAAAATTTAACTTCTACAAATTGCATAATTTGCAATCACAAATCTATCTGACAATTACATTTAAAAGTGTAAAAATACTAGTAAAAAGCCCGTCATTCGACGAGCTTTTTACTAGTAATATACATTTTGACACATATATATTAGATATGAATCACTTATAATATAAAGGGATCACAAAATAATTCCAAATTTTCGGTTAAATTTGAAAAACTTTATCAAATATTTTTGCAGATTGCTTTTTGGGGTGTATTTCTCCCCTTCCGAATGATCAACCTATACTTATACGGGCATGTAACCTGTTCATGTTAGCCTGTTCACATTAGCGTGTTCACATGTTTGTTTTTGCAAAAATATAAAAATTAAAACAAAAATATTATCAACTACAATGAAACCCCGCTATTTGTCCACCCCTCTATTCATACAACTCGTCCAACTGAATTCGACTTGCTATGCTATCCGTACGGGGATTCGAAATTCGTACAAATCCCAAGCATCTTCATGTCAAAATAAAACGAAAAAACAAAAAAGAGAAAAATGAAATACACGAGAAAGGTTAACTGATGTTTTCCTGGACGGTAACCACTTTTCCACATAATAACATTTTTTCCTCTTCAACTTTCACTTATGCAATGGTTATCATTTACAGTACTGTTACAGATATACATTTATTGGTTATATAGTTTTCATGAATGACTTTAATGAAGATAAAACTAAGGTACGGTAAGAAAAAACACTCACCCCAAGTAACTGACCGTGTGATACAAATTATCAAAATCTAAGTTTTTGATAATTTGTACCACCCGGTCAGTTACCTGGGGGTAAGTGGTTTTTCTTACTTTAGTATTACCAAGGTTGGTTTTATCTTCATTATGTATTTCGGTGTTGGGGAAGTTAAAGTTTTTGAATGACTTTGTGCATTAAGTACTGTGTTATTATAATTTATAAAGGTTTAAATAAAAAATCATTAGGGATATGGAACGGATCAATCCAATTAACATTATTTCTTATGGGTAAAATTGATTCGCTATTCGTACAACTCGCAATTCGAATAGCTTCCTGGAACGAATTGTGTCCGACTATCGAGGTTCCACTGTACTGTATTCAAACCGTAATGTGAGTTTTCATCACCCAGTACATGTATCGAAATAAATTTTTAATTTTAAAATGAAGTTTTTAATCAAAAGCAAATCAATGTTTTTCAAATTGAGTAGTTGGGTGAATGTAAGTTATGAATGTAATCATTAAATAAACTTAACCTAACTTATCTTACGTTTTATTTATTACTTTACTTTGGTTTAAAGAACATGGCTAAACATATAAATAACTTACATTTCCGTTTAGCCATGGTTTAAATAAAATACAACTTTCATATGACGACACTTCGTGGTTAGCTAAGAGGCCCGCTTGTGGTGCTACTTGTTTGTACTTAGATTATGGGTTTAGAAGCTAGTTCAGATAAACAAACCAAAAACGTATTAAATGTTTGAGTAATTAATATAATGAATCAGTAATGGTTTATAGTAAGTAGCTTATGTTTTTGCTTGTTTAACTAACCTTAACTGGTCCCCAAACCCATAGTTCAAATACAAACAAGTAGTGCTCTCTCAGCCAACCATAAAGTACCCGAAACAGTAACTTTTTCCTTGTGTTTTGTTCCTATAACTTTTTTTCGTTCACATGTTTTTCATTTGTCTTTTTTTTTCTATGATCTAAAATTCTGAATGTTATTTCTAGTTAACCAATATAAATCGTTTTTTAATAATTTATTAAGAGATTCAGAGTTGACATTTCGGTGTCATGTACGTAAGTAGTAAAAAAGATACGCTTTTCTTACGACGTGTAAATTGTCGGTTAACTGTAAACCAGGATTTATTATTTCCCTTGAAATTCGCAAAACCGATACAATGTATGCGTGAAAATTTTAGTAACGTTATTGAACAGATGTGAAAAAAATTGAAAGATTTGTCTGAAAGTTAATCGTAATGTTTGTAAATCTCGTTGTTCGATTTGTTTCCTGAAGCCTGTCATAGGTTTAAGGTTGTTCAGATGGAACTGATCGAGAACAAGGTTAATTAAGGAATAACAAAACAAAATTTATTGATGAGACATGTAATTTCGAAGTCCAAGTTTTATAGTGTTAAAGAAAAAAGTGCAGTACTTTACTTTAATAAAAACTTTGGTTTTTTTTTCGGTAAATCTTTTTTATCTAATATGGTGGTGGTACTGTTCTTTTGTTTGTAAACCAGATTTTAAAAATTGGTCCACTGTATTTGAAACTTATCTAATATGCCGATCACGCTGTATGTTTCTCTGAGCGTTATATTAGCCTTTGCCTTATATAGCCTTTGGGTAGTTGGTGTCCCTCTCAAAACCAAATACTGTACCTAGCTGTGCTAGATCCTAACTGAACACCATTTTTCAAGCTATTAATGGCATACCTGCCTTCAATCGAATCCATATTACTAACAAAAAGGCTCTTATAAGTATCATCGTCATGGTATTTTCTGACGGTTTTTACTCTATCTTAATCATGTAAATCATAGTGCGATATATGAGAAGGCATGTTTTCAGTAGCAATGTCTCATTGCAGAACTGAACTGAGTTATTCTATGGGGGAATAACTGTAGTCGAACTTTGATGTAGACTTAAATCAATCTTTACTTGATATAAGCAGCCGTTTTGTTACACCCTTTTTTACATACAAGCATGTGTAATATGATATAATGATTAATAACGTTCTCTGTGTTACTACACCACCTAGTGATCTAGTTTGTTGTCTCTCATTCCCTCACACACTCCGCACCTTGAACCGTGAGGTTCAATTCTTAAGGGTGAAGGCAGTGATTCATCCAGGCCAGTTTTTGGGGAAATTTATTTTCTCCCCCCCCCCCCGAATTTCTAAAATTTCCCTCCAAACAAATTTGAAATATTTCTTTCTGAATTTTTTAAAACTTAATTTAATTTATTGTCCAATGACCCAGCAGGATCAACCAGGGAACACAACAAAGACTGAGTAACAGTCTTAAAATATTGCATTCGCATCAATTAAAATAAATTATACACTACAAGTTAAAAATATTGTGGGTACGTTTTTATCTGGTGGATGAGACTATTTGGTAAAGTTGCTTTTACTGGGCTTATGTCATTGGCAGCTGCATTTATTTACATGGGTCATGTGAAGGACAAAACTTGCAGTCTCCTTTTCCCTGGGCTAACTATATATTTAAATTAATTTCCATTTACATTTTTTTAATAGAAAACAAGGATTTCTTTTCCAGTCTGAGGAAATCGCATTCGAGATCTCTAATGTAGATGCTCGAACCTGAACTACTAGTGCACTCAAAGACAGTGCCCAGATAACACTACTATAGTATAAAGTTAAGCATGTATTGCATGTATTGATACTTCTACTGTATTTTCAATTTAAAAGTACTTAACCTTGAACTAGGAAAATATTTCGCCTGCGGCGCATTTCCTTTATGTTCTGTAAATATTGATGGGGTTCTGTTCGTTTCACTCAAAGGCTACATACGGTACACTTTAATTGAGCAACCCTGCTCCAAACACTAGTAGTGTAACTCACACCCATGTCATATTTTCCCTATATTCTGCATATTTCCCCATATTTCCAACTTCTTTTTTTCATAACACTACTAATTTGTTGCACACTCACTTGAAGTTGCCATTTTGGAAACAACTGACTGCAGCGCCATTGCAGCTTTTATACGCACTAAAAAATTCCCACATAAACTTTATTGGTTTCCAATTTACTAAGCATCACATTTGTATATGTCGATGTAAAATAATAGTGAATAGATCTCATTAAGGACACCCTGTATACTCCTTCCCATACTCATGTTTTGTCCAGTCCCCCCCCCCTACTGTAAGGGAACTGGATAAGACACTGGGGTGAAGAAATTGTACGGGACCGACAATTTCTGCTCCGTTAGTGCACTTCACCACACCATAAGGCACGGTCTGCAATATACTTTCATGTACCGTGGGCAAGGAAGTTGTCCAATTCTTTTTTGTGGAGTGGTTCCCAAAGTTTCGCTAACTCTTTTTCTGTACGTTTGAAAGTTTTTGCGGTATCAGAGTAGATACGCTTGCTGACTCCTCTTCGAGCAAAAAACTGTCTTAACACTAAGATGAATTTCTCTGCTGACATATCTTCTGTCAGTTCAAGGTGAATCGCTCGAGTTGCTGCACATGTGAACAATGCAATGTACTGCTTGGCCAGATGTTGTTCCATGGTGACAAACAATGGTCCGGCAAAGTTTACACCCATCACTGCAAAAGGGGAGTTGTCAGTCGTAATCGTAATCGATCTGTTGGTAACGGTGCTTCACTTGGTTCACGGCACTTTCGCAGAAGGCCTTTTCGCAACGGAACTTTAGCAACTGGAACTTTGGCAACTTGAATTTTTG